>NW_023591453.1:189872-289465 GCF_014843425.1 Jatropha curcas | reverse complement strand
AGAGAGAGATTAGTTATCTCAATGTCCTCAATTATTCAAAATAGTTGCTGTTCGTCCAAAATAAAATTAGGTCCCCCCCTTTCCCTCAACCCAAGCCCCCCCCTTCCATAAAAAAATAATAAAATATGAAAAAATTTAATTTAAATTCAAAATTCCCAAATTTTAAAATTTTAACTAATGGAATTTAAAACTAACAGTTTTTAGAAAAAATTTTTTAAATTAAATATACCGAAAAATAAGGAAAAAAAATTGGTCTTAGAACGTACCAATTGGAAATTTGGGCGAGGGAATTCACGATTCCTCGTGAAGAGAAGGAAAAATTCCCCCTGTCCCTTGAAATGCTCCGCCGAGGGATCAACAAGGCCCCGGTCACCAGAACGCCGCCGCCGCGCCGTCCTAACGATGGCGGAAGATCAATAATGCCTAGAATTCGTCACGATCCATACAATTTGAACTCGAAATTCCACCAAGGATTTCCATTTCGTCGTTAGTTTTAGTGGAGATCCAACCCTTTTAAGCTGGTCGAAACGAACTTGAACAGTCGCCCTTACCGCCGTTCATGGTGGTTCCCAAGTTCCTTCCACCAAAACCCGTCGTTTCTTGGTTATGGAAATTGTTTCACACAAGAACGGAGGAATCAGAATTGGAAGCTCACCTTCAAGCTTCACGTTGCCAAGAATCACCTGGTATCGCGGAGATTCGAAGATCCGAGAACTTTGTCGATGGGGACAAGTCCCTCGTTCCGCGCGCCCACTAAGAGGCTCTGCTAGCCGGGGAAGGAGGCCCAGAACAATGGACCAGAGACTCCAGGAAGGCGATCGCCACCTCGCTCTCGAGTCGGCGGTGGTCGGAAATGAGAAGGAAAGGGAGGGAGGAGACTGTCAGCGCACGCAGAAGAAAAGAAGAAGAGAGGAAGAAAAAGAAGAAACTAAGTCGGTTTCTAGATCATTTCGGTTGATTCGAACCGGTTTGGTCTGATTCAACAATTTGGCTCAATTTTTGCTTCGCTTTGCCAGGTTTTTCACTTGGTTTCAGGTTTATTCTTGGGTTTTCCAAAATCATTTTGATTTCCGGGTCCGGTTTCTAAATTTATTTCTGATTGTTTTAGTTAAGTTTCGTAACTTTTTCTCTATTTATCAATATAATAAAAATTATTAATAGTGAATGTTTGATTTTAGATAATTAATTTATATATAGTTAGCAATGGATTAAAATTGCTAGAAGTTCCATATTATTTCTTGAAAATTTTAAATTGTTCTCAAATCGACAAATTCTGATGAATATATTTTGGGCTTAAGCCCACTCGCAAACTTGGCTCCGAATTGAGATTGTTTTGGTATTTTATGCCATATAGTTGAAAATCGGGATTTTTGATTTAATAAAAATTCCGAAATGTTTTCGAAATAAAAATTTCGGGGTTTTCAATTTGCCTATGATCAAAAATGTTTTACTCCCCCTGAAAATGAAAATCATGTTCCTTAAAAATGACTTAATTTTACTTTGATCAATAAAAATTATTTTCTATTGGACATTTTTTTGAGTGCCAAATAATAGAAAATTGTTGAAAAATATTTTCCTGCAAGTTATTTTATGGAATGAATGAGCTTAAGTTGATGAAAAACTTAAATACAAAAATAAATTCAAATAATTTAATTTATTAATAGTATAATTAATCAAAATAATTCAAAATAATAACTTAAAAGTTATCAATTAAATTTAATGAAAACTAATAAAAAAGAATAAAAATATTCTAACGATTTGAGTTTAAATAGGTCATAAAAATATAACAACATTTACATTTCTAATGGTTTAAATAATAATTTTATTTCATCTAATACATAAATTTAACTTCTGAATTTTTAACATTAAACCTATTATAATTCCATCCCATCACTTTTACATTATAGTAATAATTGAATGAATTTTATAAAGTTTTTTATTATGACGAGGGATATTAATTATTATTAAAATATGAAAAATATAGGTTGTGATGATGGTTCTTCGCAAACCGTAAAAATTTACAAGGCAAAAACGAATCACGTAAATTGTAAAGAGCAAATTTATGTATTTCGCTAATTTTAATTACATACCACAAATTGCTGTAATTAAAAAAAATCCTTGTGAATCGTATTATTTATTTTACTATTGAATTTAAAGGTTGATCAATAATTAATATTTTTCAAAGAAAAAAGGTGATATAATTAATATAAAAATTCTATAAAATTGCAAACATATAGAAACTGATTAAACAGAAAAGTCTTATCGCCACCAAACAGAAAACGACCAAAGCGAAAACCGCACCTGACTCGCGCGAGCAAACGAAACGCACCTCCGACCAACGAAACGCACCTCAAACGAACTCAATCAAGAAAAGCGTTGATGCAAAAACCACATCAAAACCCCTAAATTTCAACTAACGTCAAAATCTCAATAATCCTCAAATCCAAAATCATTGCCAACGATTATGAAAATTCCAGTACATTTTTTTCGGCAAGTTCTGTCCTCCCAAACCTCCCATGGATTCAACATGTCCACACAAGTTCAAACCCAAAAAACTCACTATGTCCAGTGAAGTCTTAGCAATCATCGGCTCCGTTAATCCGTGGAACCAGCTCTAGAACCTATTGTTCCATTTCCTGTCTCCCGGTGTCGTGACTTCTCTATACTTTGAAAAAATCACAGAATCCTCAATTGGGTTTTTTCGATTCTTTATCTGGCATCTAAAAATACAGGCGGTTTCCGCTCATGGGTACTCACAGCATAAATCAATTGACATGCTGATTAAGGAGAACACAAAATGGCTTGAATTGGTATTGGGAAGTTCCTAAAGGAAGTAAGAATGTAATGGGTTTTATATCAGCCGATGGCCAATTTACAGTGTTGATTCAAGCGTATGCAAGATTTGGTGATGGTTGAGAAAAGGCTGTGGAAGCTTTCGAAAGGATGAGAAGATTTTGACTGTAAGCCTGATGTTTTACTTTTAAGTACAATTTTGCATGTATGGTTGCGTAAATGGGGTTTTATTCTTGTTAGCTTTAGGGAGTTATAATAAAATGTTGAAAGTCAATTCGTTGCCAAATATAGTTACATTTAGTATTCTGATGGAGTGGGTTTGTGTAAGAGTGGAAAAAAGCCAGAATTGCAACTTCAAATGTTTGATGAAAATGACACAAAGAGGAATTTCCACCAGTAAGATTTAACGTATACCAATTGTCATTTCGGGGTGTGTCAAGCTGCAAAGAGCTTGATGATGCTCAAGGTTGTTTAATTTAAATGAAAGATACGGGGCAGGCCTGATTTTTGTTACTTATAATGCTTTGCTTGATGGGTTTTGTAGTTTTGGGGCAGAGTTTGATGAACGCCCTTTGGAATGGCTTTTGAATTCTTTTAAAAAGGATGGGTTATGTGGCTGGATAAGGAGGGGATATAGTAGTTTGATTGATGGGTTGTTTATAGCTAGGAGGTTTTGAAGATGCACAATGTGGTATCGGAAAGATGAATGAGGAATAAATGTTGAGACCTGATGTTTGTGGTGTAACATAAATGATGAAGGGTTTATCAGAAGCAGGAAAAAGTTAACGACGCATTAATGTTATTGAGTGAGATACTGAGAGAGGTATCCGTTCCTGATACCCCAATGTATAATGTTTTTGAATCAAAGGTTTTTTTTGTGACATGGGTCTTTTAGATATGGCAAAATCACTTCATCTTGGAAGATTTCAAAGATGATTGCTTCCCCCAGCACTTGCACTTTACAACATTCTCATTTGTGGTATGTGTCAGGAACGGGCTGGTTTGTGAGGCCCAAAAGTATTTGATGAAAAATGGAGAAACTTGGATGTTATCCTCTGTGTTTACATTTATGCTTTAATTGAATGGACTTTGTAAGGCTGGAAAAGCTTAAGAACAGCTCAGCTTTTATTTGCAAGATGGAAATAGGGAGATAATCCTTCATTTGTTTCCTTCGTCTTTCTCAGGGTGCTAATCGGGTTTTCTTTTTTTTGATGTTTGCAAGTTCAAAATAATGGTGGAGCAATTGTTGTGCTCAGGATTGATTGGTCAGAGGCATACAATATTCTCAACACAAATTGCTGATAGTGGGTTCGCACCTAACATCCTCACTTAATTAACATTCCTATTAATGTTTTTGGCAGGGCAAGGCAAACATTATGGTGCTTTTAAGCTCTTCAGGGAGTTCAACTCAAGGGGCTTCTCCACAGATCTGTAACATATGGTACTCTTATTAATGGGTTTTTTCTGGCTTAAAAAGAAAATGAAGATGCAATTTAGAATGTTCGATGAGATGTTTAAAGAATGGATGTGCGCCAACTTCAAAGCTGTTTATAAATCACTATGACCTGTTTCATGTAGGACGAAGAACGTGTTTTTAGCTTTTTTGGTCTTTTGGTTGCAATATCTTCAAGAAATGTTTCTTGGACGAGACAAGGAATGATTAAAACACTAGGAAGAATATTTTTACAAAGGGGAAGTGGAGAAACGGCAAGTTTTCGTTCAGTTTACTTGAAATGGGACCTTGAAGTTAAAATGATTTTTTCAGTTAGACCTTATACCATTTGGCTAATTGGGGTTTGTGTCAGGCGGAAAAGAACTAGAAAGAAGCTTTAAATATTTTTTCATTCTTAAGGAGCACAAAATTATGATTCTCCTCCCAAGGCTGTGTGAAGTTAATAAATGGATTATGCAAGAAGGGAACCCTAGACTTTGCAGCAGAAATCTTTCTTTTACACAATTGAGGAAGGTTAAATGTTTGATGCACGAATTTGCAACCCGACTAGCTTAAGTGTCTTCTTTGGCTTCTGAAGATAAAAGGTACCGTGCACTTGATCTTCTTAGGCAAGAATGAAGTCACTGGGATATGATTTGAATGCTTATCTTCACCGAACTACAAAGCTTTCATTACAAGGTGAAGTTGGATGGATGTGCAAATGGAAAGATGGCTGGGAAAAATACTATGGCAACACCGATGAGAAATGGGATTGGCAAATCAGAATGGAGAAAATTTTGGAAATATTTTGCAAAACGCAATTGGGAAATGGGAAATACTTTAGCAAATACGCGGATGGAGAAATGTGAAGAAGAGGATTGATTTGATCGGGGGCTGAGTCCATCAGGGAGGAGTCAAGCTACTGCTAATGTTTTTCTCAGTCCCTGAAAATAGGCGTATAAGGGAATTTAATTCTAAATGGACTAAACCTTTGATAAAGGCATTGTTGATTATTGTAATAAGGAATGGTTCATACCAGAGAGAAAATCTTTCAACTTCATGGTTTCCCTGAGATTTAAGTCCTTCAAAGTAAAATCTTCTAGCTTATGGGTATATCTTCTAGTCCTTTCCAGATTTGCCTGCCGACGCTTCTATGGTACATTAAGAGGATAAGTCTTTACTCTTACACCTTTGGATTCCTTCTGCGTCTACTGTTTGCGTTCAGTGATTGAGTTTCTCATTGCAAGCACTCTAGCTCTTCATCTTTAAATGAAGAGTTAGATGCATTTTAAATGAAAGGCAAATCTGTGATCGCTGAGCCATCTGCTGCCGCTCATCTTGCAGCCAATTTTTCTGGTATTGAAAATAACCTTACCAAGTAATATGTCATAATTTTGTTATCTCCTTTAGATGTTTGGATTATGATTCAGGTTGCCTATAAAGATTCATTTGTCCCCTAATTGTGCCTAATTCATTTCGTTACATACACTTGAATGCCCTATTTCCAATTTGGTTTACCTGATGATCAAATATGCCATGTAACACAATAGGTTCATTAAAAAAACTTTTCTTAAGTTTTTTCCCCCCCCCAAAATTTCAAAAACACCATTTTTTGGGCCAATGTTCTTTATATTCCTACCTTTAAATTTAATTTGGCTTATCTGTGAGCAATTACTAATGTGAGCATAATTTTTACTAATCATTTCTATCCTTTTTGAGCTGCTAAATTTCAGGACCTCTGAACTGAGCATAGTTGCAGCGGGAACAGATGGATGAGGACTCTACAAATTGCATAAGTATGCGTTTTACTTCTTGCATTAATTCCACCCTTCAAAACTTGATTCTATGTCCTTGTAAAATAACAATGGTTTCTCTAGTTGGAAATTGGAATAAAGAAACCATATGCTTTTTGCTTTCTTCTTTTGATTCTTTTTTCCTATTTAGCAAATGCTAGATTAGGCCAATTTCTCATGAACAAACTCATCCACATTGACTCTCTTAAATCTGTTGCTAACAAAAATCATTTGTGTTCTGTTTTGTCCTTCTGGGCTAAGCAAAACTGGGGCTACATTTAGTAGTAGTTCCTATTCAAATAGTTGCACGTCCTTTACACTAGTTCACATAGAATATTGGGGACCTTATCCTATCATTTCCTAAACCTGGAAGGATAGATTTTTCTTAACCATAGTTGATGATTACACTAGGACAAACATGGACTTACAGATGCCCATAAGAGTCAAAACCACTTCTATGCTCTCTTTGTTTCCCTTAATCAAGTTGATACTCAGTTAGGTAACCGAAAGTTAAGATAGTTTAGAACGATAATGGGTGCCTTTGACTCTTCTTGCCAACCTTATTTCAAATTCTAAGGGCATCAATTCACCATAAGTCTTGGTGTTTATACTTCCAACAAAGATGGAGTAGTAGAAAGGAAACATAGGCATCTTTTAGAAGATTGCTAAGAGCTATTATAATTCCAGATCAAAATCTTCCCAAATCCTTTTGGTCCTGAATGTATTCTTATTGCTACTATTTGTTAATAGAATGCCTTTATCTAACTTTAACAATGGGATACCCCTTAATGATTTTGTTGAGAGTCTTGGGTGTCTCTTTTGGCTTTCTCACAAACTTCCTCCCCTCACATATAGATAAGTTTGCCCTAGGAGTTTTAAAATTAGGTTTTCATTGGTTCCTGGTCCCTTCTCAAAAAGGATACAAACTTTATGACATTACAAACTAAAAAGATCTTTGCTAGCATAGATGTAAGTTTTTTGGAAAATTCATTTCCTTTCGTACTCTGTTCTCATTTTAATTCTGATTTTTACTATCCTGTGATACCTTTAATTATTGTTTTAAATCCTTCATTTTGCTCTCCCACTCCATCTTTCTATTACTCCTTCACATTCCCATTTCTCTCTTTTCTTTGCAAAATAGTAAACACTGAATTGTTCGCTGTTTTCTTTTAATCACCAACGTCATTCCCAAATAATGCTGAATTTGTTAATAATGAAACTATTTCCTCTTCTATCCTTCTAATCCTCCTAAACAGAAGTAACTAGAAGGTTGATTTTAAACCAAAACTTGCTTCAAAGATTTTGTTTGCAATGTAAATTTCTTCATCCTCTCTGCTGTTCCAGTTTAAGACAGGGTAATTTCTCCTTCTTCTTAAACTTTTTCATCTCCTCTTTAGCCTTTTTGTCACAATATTTTCTAAAGTCCCTAAACCCACCACTTATTTGCTAGCCTCCAAAGAACCTATTGGGTCAAGCTATGTCGGATGAAGTTACAAACCTTAAATCTAATACAACATGGCAGCTCACTTCTTTACCTAAAGGGAAGAAAGTCATCAGTTCTAAGTGGGTTTAATAGGTTAAGGTAAAACCTAATGGGGAGATTGATAGAATGTAAAGGTAAGGTTGGTTGGCTAAAGCTACAAGCATAAAAATGAAAGGTATTGATGTTAAGGAAGGTTTTCTCCCTGTGCTAAAGTAAGCCTACTTGTTAGACTTGTTTTTGCTGTAGCTACTTCCATTTAAATGGCCCCTTTGTCAATGGATATCAATAATGCATTTTTTGCATGGGTTTTCGATGAAAGAAGGTGTATATGCAGCCTCCTTTGCAGATTATTCTCTTCTCAACCCAATCAGTTTGTTTACTAGAAAGTCATTTTAACGGTCCTTAAACAAGCTCAATACAATGGAATGTTGAAGTTCACAAATTTCATTCTCAAATTGGGTTTTATCAAGTCCTAGTCATGATCATTGCTTGTTACTAGAACTGTTGATAATGAATTTTAATCGAATCTTGTTTATGTGGATGAATGTTATTAATAACTGGTACTCAATATGACTGCTATCACTGCTGGTAAAAAAGCTTTAGATGCTCAATTTACTATCAAAAGTTTGGGGTTTTGCCAAATATTTTTTTGGCATTGAGATAGCTAGGTCTTACTATTGGGCACCATTCTCTCTCATGAAAGTTTATCTTGGTTTGGTTAAAGAGGTTTGGTCTTGAACATGCAAAACCTGCTGGGCTGTTTTCCTCTATCTTAAAAGTGTATACTGTCCTTTTAGATGAAAGCTCTTTATTTGGATAATCTTAAATCAATTATAGAAGGCTTAATTGGGGAGCTTCTTATATCTTACTTTGACAAGGCCTAACATCAGTTACTGTGTCAGCATTTAAGTAAAGTTTATGTTTCTCAGAGAACCTCATATGGCAAGCAGCTTTTATTAAGTTGTTTAGATACTTGCATGCACCTCTTCCAAAGGGCTTTTTTTATTCTGCCTCTAATGACTTGAACTTAGGGCTTTTTGTGATTGCAGATTGGTCTTCACGTTCCTTTCTCTCGCAAGTCTCTCCACTGGAATATTGTATTTTCCCTTGGTGATTCTTTTGATTTCTTGGAAAAAAAAAGAAAATAGAATACGTTCTCGATCATCAGCTGAAGCAGAATATAGGTCTAGTTGGCTTAACACTGTATGGAATTACATGGTTATCTTACATTTTGAATAGATCTTCATGTTTTCTATTTCTCTTCCAATAATCTTTGTTTTTGTGACATCAAGCTGTCTTACATATTGCTTGGCGAATTCCAGTTGTTCATGACGCATTAAACACTTGATATAGACTGGTCAATTTGGTGTTCGTGATCGCTTAAAAGCATGGTTTCATCAAGCCGACTTCATGTTTTGCTTTCCTCATTCTCAGCTTGGAGATACCTTTAACTAAGCCTTTAAGTTCTGCCCATATATCGAAGTCTTTCTATGCAAGTTGGGCAACCAGCATCTGCACCCTCCCAACTTGAGGGGGGAATGAAAAAATATATGTAAATAGTCATTTAGTTAAAAAAGGTTATTTATGTACAAGTGTAATAGAACTGTTTTAATAGCTGCGATACATTCATGGTATTTTTACTTTTACAAATAACGAAACTGCAGAGCGTTATTTTTCTTACTCTCCTGTCACGTTTCTTGGTTTGTTCAATTCTCTTGTTAATTGAAATTTTTTGTGTATTTTTCAGGTGTAGGGTGTGTAGCCAGATCCTCCCTGCATTTTGTCAAGCTGAGCAACCAAAAAAATTTTTTTTTCCCCCTAAAGCTTTCTTTCATATATGCAGATATTGAATGAATGTCTGGAAACAAATCTGCAAATTCGTTATTAGCACCAAACAACATTTTCATTTTTATCGCGACGGTGAAAGGGTGTGATGAAATGTTTGGTGCTGGAGAAGAGAGGCTGCAATGATCGCTTGTGCTGCATTCTTAAACATCTATCTTGTCTTTAGGATCATTTGTGACAAATCAAGCTGTTCTTACATATTGCTATGCGAAAATCCAGTGTTCATGAACGCATTAAACACTGATTATAGACTGTCCATTGGGTTCGTGATCGGCTTGAAGCATGGGTTTCATCAAGACCACTTCATGTTGCTTCTCATCTCAGCTTGGAGCATACCCTTTTACTAAGCCTTTAAGTTCTGCCATTATGAAAGTCTTCTATGCAAGTTTTGGGCTAACAAGCACTCTGCACCCTCCAACTTGAGGGGGGAATGAAAAATATATGTAAATTTAGTCATTAGTTAAAAGGTTATTTATGTAAAAGTGTAATAGAACTGTTTAATAGCTGGCGAATACATTCAATGGATTTTACTTTTACAAATAAAGAAACTGCAGAGCGTTAAATTTTCTTCCTCTCCTGGCACGTTTCCTTGTTTTGTTTCAATTCTCTTGTAATTGAAATTTTTTTGTGTATTTTTCAGGTGTAGGGTGTGTAGCCAGATCCTCCCTGCAAATTTTGCAAGCTGAAGCAACAATTTCCCCTAAGCTTTTCTTTCATAAGGCAGATATTTGAATGAATGTCTGGACAAATCTGCAAATTCGTTATACACCAACAATTTCCATTTTTTTCGCGACGGTGAAAGGGTTGATGAAATGTTTGGTGCTGAGAAGAAGAAGCTGCATATTCGTTGTGGCTGCATTCTTAAAATCTATCCTTGTCTTAGGACCTCCATTTATCATTGTAAAGTGGATGCAGGAATACATGTCCTGCACTTGCCAAATTATGCAAAACACAACACTGCTTTGAGGCATTCCAAATTAACTGAAAATCACAATTTTACTAATATTAATGCTTCCTTGATAGTTATAAACAAAATGTAAAATAGAAATCTAATATGCATTAATGAACTGAAGATTATGACTACAGAATATTATAAAGAGAGGAGAATGAACTCACTATCAAACTAAAATTACTAACAATTAATTACATGCCTTGCACTTGGACCTCCTCGAACATCATGGTCCCAGGACAAAGATAAGAATCTTGTTGTTGCTAAACACCGCAATACATAAAATGTATTTTCCTTTGTTTTAGTTACATTTGAAAAGCTGGACGAAAAACTTTGGGAGAGCGAGAGAGACGTCTGTGGTTTCTAATATCGTTTCATGACATTATCTTTCAATTATTATTTGGAAGTAATCAGCTCTTTAGTTTTGACAAAATAATATATAGTGTTATTCAGTTAAAAAAGTATTTAATTTTTAAATTTATTAGACTATTAAATTAAATATGCGTAAGCTCAAAATTATGAGCATTAAATGTAATTTTTTTTAAATTGATTCTACTGTAATTTCTAGGTTATTGTTTCATAATTAGCAGGTTTTATTTAATTTTAATATTTTTTATTAACTTCAGTTTCCAGCGATAAATTGCTTTTAAACACAGGAATCAATATTTTTTGTTCAGGGAAATAAGTGGAGGACCCAATCTGACCCATCACCACTTCCGATGAGAGGACCATTCAGAGATGCTCAATTTTTCAGAAACATCAACAAGGCAAAATTTCCAATGTTAAGCAAATTTTTTGATTTTGTTTCTTAAAAGTTGACAATCGTTGTTATGGCTGACTTTCCAGAACTCTGGATGCTTACAACTGGTTTGAAAGGAGTGTCCCCTATACACATGCATAAAGTCTACCATTAATCAAACTTGATAAATCGCTTCGTTTTGTTTTCTATGTCTACTATTTTTTTTTTTTTTTTTTTTTTTTTTTTTTTCAGCCTATACATATTAATGGCGAACTGCTTTATCGTTTGAATTTTTCAATTATATTAATACATTTTTTTAAATATATATGATTATATTTATTTTAAAATTTTAAATAATCAATCATATATGAGTAAAGACAATTAATTTATTATTTTTTAAAAATTTCACTAAAACACTTCCAATTAGGTTTTAGGTTTTAACATAAAGTAATTTTTCAAAATAACCATATAATTTAATGATCATAATTATTATTAGTATTAATAAAAGAAGAACCATACTATTTATGTCATAAGAATTTCATAGATTAATAAAATAGAAATTAAATGATTAGTATGAGAACTAAACATAAATTTTATTCAGTTCACTTGAATAGCATAAATTTTATTCAGTTCACTTTGCTTGGCATAAGCACTGATCGCCTTTTTTTTTTTTTTGGGAAAAGACAGAAGCTTTATATTCATACTAAACTGGAAAGCAAATGAACTTCTATAGCTAAGAATTAATTTCAACTAAAAATTTTTCATTTTAATTTCTATAGCTAGAATATTTCAGAACCTTTCAATGAATAGCTTTAATTGGCCATACTAGGATATTCTCTAGTATCATTTCTTTCCTATTCCCATATTTATTATATATATATATATATATAATATATATACACCAGCCCTCTTGTTCATCTAAGACCCACATCACCCTCCAGTATATGACTGATAGGTTTAGGATATATGTTATTTTGCTATTTTTATACAGACAACAAAGAGGAAAAATCTGATATGCATCATATATATACACAGGCCTCTGTTCATCTAAGACACATCACCTCCAGTAATGACTGATAGGTTAGGATATATGTTATGTTGCTATTTTATACAGACAACAAAGAGGAAATCTGATATGCATCAGCAAGGAAGGATTAAATATCTCTGCAGACTACAGAAATGTTGAATGTGATATCTGAGGATATTTATTTCTGTACAATACAACTATCAACTGCAAAGAAAGTCATGTAATAATCCCTGTTCTGTTCTAACACAAGCCTCTGTTCATCCAACCTCATATAAAAATTTTACATAAAATAATACATCAGGATATGCTGAAAACTCTATATGTGACCAATATGCATATACATTAAATATTTCCACTTGTATACTAGCTAAAACACATGTAATATTAAGCTGCAAAAGAAAATGGATTCCAAAAGGCAAAAGGAATTAAATTATAAGAAAAGACTTCTCCTACATTTTTCATGCTGGGAAACCTCTCAAGTACCTGCCTTCCCATAAATTGCGGAATCAACCTAGAAATGCAATCACTCCTCTGGCCTAAAGAAAGTATAAGTTGAACTGGTTTCCGTCTTCGTGACCTGCATCACATCATATAATGTCTCTATGAGGTGAACATAAATCAAGAGATACATCAGAGAAGCAAGTTATTTTATGCATTACCATGGCAGAGTCCTATTTTGAGTTAATTAGTTTCCCTATTATCTAATATTGACGAAACTCTCCATAAACATGGGTAATGGATAACAGTAAGAAGCCCCAAGGCAGGAAAACAAATATTAGCAGTTATGGAAACTTACACAGATAAGGTCAACTCACAAATCTGTGTTAAAATTTCACCAAAAATGGTGTTAGCTAATTTTGCAATTATACATAAACAACTGCCAGTACTTGGTCCACAAAGAGCTTTTATCATAGTTCTAAAATTTCATAGCTAATGTTCTTTGCTTGAAGATAGTTTATGGATAGCTTAAGTCATAATTGGCTCATGATGATGTCCTTTTCAAACTAAAGAAAATTTTGATGCATTCCATCCTCATTCTGTTTTTCATACATAAATCAAATGAAAGAAAAGCAAAGACATAGGAGAAAAGCAGCTAAAACAAAGTGATTGAAAATTTAATCTACCTCAGAATTACGAGCAAGTCCAGTAGGGAGAACAGGAACAAGAGACGTCCAATGGATGGGGTCTACTAAGGGATCAATGGTATTGTAGTTGGATAGAAGTGGAGCAGGCAAGAAAGGAGTCAATTGATACACATTTCTCTGAAGAGACAATCCACCAGTCATTCCTAATGCAGCTCCAAGTCTCTCATTACTATTATCATGGCTTGTAGACTTCTCAACTGCTTTGCCATAATCCATCTTGTTGGTATTTTTGTTTTTATTCTCGTCATTATCAGTACGGTTTTCTTGCTTTTTTGAAGCTCTCTCTTGCAAGCTCTTGTATGCTGCTGATTTTGACAAAATGCTCAAGGCAGAGAATGAAGAGCCTTTGTGCTTTTTTCCATCAATCGGCATGCCTAAACAGGGCATCTGGTATGGCTCAGTAGGCTGGACTGCCCATTCTGATGTTTTAAGTTCACCACCAACATCTTCGGCATAACCATGCTTGGCCTCTTCAGATGACTTTGAGATGGATTCTGCTTGACGAGTTTTGTTCGACCCCCACCATTTGATATAACTTGTTAGATCAATTTTTCTCTCGAAACAAAGACTCCCAACATAATCACTCTCTGATGCTGGGTCATCGGCTGCACCTTATAATGAGATATCACCATTAGATAGATGGCACTGGTTCTGGAGGAAAATAGTTGGGAAAAATAAGACATATATAGAAGCCCTCAATTGCCAATTTCTTGGCAAAAGTTTGTTCTCTAAAATGATACAACTCGACAAGATTCTCTCAAAACTCGATTTTCTTGGACATTGGAAAAAAATATACTTTGAAAACAGAACCTTGGGCCTTACCATAATTTATGCTACTGAAATATTCAGATCCGGGCATACGACTAAATGATGAGTCCCACCGACTGCTTTGTGATAGCCAGAAGTATGGAGCAAAATACAGAAACAAAATATCATTAATAATTTATACATATCTAGTTAGAAAGAAAACAACTGTAGTCCCTCACGAGAGCTTGAAGGCAAGAACAAAAGCATAAAACACGTGTTGTCAAACAGGAAGCCATAAAGGACATTCCATCAAAATCTGTCAGAAAAAGGTTCAGCTTTGAGGTGGGTCAGCTAATCATTAAATATCAATGACTCAAACTTTGTCAACTTGCAACAATTGGTAAATAAGAAACATCAAGTAGTTTCTCAAAGGTTTGAACAAGCATAGAAGAAAGCCATAATGACGTCCAGCATGACTTGAAGCCTTAAAGGCAATAATACAGTAACTACCATGTCTGCCTCAAGAACTAGCAAGTCCCAGAAAACAGAAATAAAAGATGTACCATCTAATCCTCTCGAATTTGAACATAAGTTTGTGCAAATAATTAGCATTACAGACAAAGCATACCTGGAAAGTCCACGGTATTTAGAGATTCCTCTTGAAAAGCCACTACTCTTTCTGCAGGAAATGTATACATTAATATCAGCACCAGACACAGTTTAAAGTATTCTGTTCAGAGTAGATGAGTAGACAAATACCTCCGAAGAGATGCCAGGTATTCCTCCCTTGACACATTCTGCATTTCTTCAAGGTCTCTTGTATAATCAGTAACCTGCACCACACAATTACTATACAATATAAATAAAAGCTCAAAATATAGGGGAAAAGGACACAAAAACCCACATGCAGAAAATCACTAATAACAGAAAATTCATTTTGTACCAAGTAGATAGTTGAACAAGAATGTGAATATTTCATACTTAGTACCTCATTGAAGCGAGAAGGAAAGCAAAAAATTTTTGAAAAGGAGCTCATTCATAAATAATGAAATAAATCCATATTTGCATTAAACTGACACATATAGAACATGGCTTCTGACTAAAATATGGGTGATCGTTTATGACAAAGGGAAAAAGGTTCAACTTGGGAATCTCACTGGAAAATTAATGAGTGTTCCGGGGCCCCAATATTTTAAGGCAGCAAGATCATATGCTCTGGCTGCAGCCTCCTCATCATCATATGCCCCTGCAAGTTGATATTTCTCAATAAATGCATCAAGTATGAACTAACAAAGCCAAAAGCATATATCTAAAGAAATAGTGCCAAGCAAGCAACTTACCCAAGTATACTGGAATAATGCATCACAGCAATCATTCCATGCACAATAATAGTCAGTAATTAGTGTCAGTCGACAGAATCATACAAAAGAGAGAGAAAAGAGACAAAGCAAGAGAGAGACCTTGCTTTCCCTTCTTGTTCTGATTCTGGTTCCATGTACTTTTGTCCCAGAGGTGAGCTTCATATCGACCAGTCCATCTATGTCTAAAATTCCATGAACCACAAAACCAAAATCATTACCCTCCAATATTTGTGTTTGCACTGTCAATTTTGGAATCTTGAATAAAATTCATTGTTTGCTTCTCTCTCAGATGCTTTTAGAACAATGAAACAAACTACAACTAATTAAGAGTTAAATTTAATTAAATTCAACCAAAAAACTATATTTTTTCTATTCGCCAAAAATACATGTATATGTACCTAGTGACACCACGGTAAATAGAGCTGCGTTTACCGGCTGTGCAAGGAGGCATCTTGCTTATACGTTCTTTAGCAGTGCAGCCTCTCTCTTTCTTAGGTTTCTTTAGCCCTCTATACAGTAACAGCTGATCATTAGCTATTACTGCCTCTGAACTCTCTCCACCTCCACCGGCGCTACCACCACTACTGCCACCGCCGCCGCCCAGTTCTGGTTTCAAGCAAGGATCCGAAGAAGAGGAAGCCATAAGGAAAAACAAAACCCTAACCCTGAGAAAGAGATTGAAGAGTTGAGAATAGAAAATTAGAATATTAGGATTAGACAAGTGAAATCAAATGCTTTCGGTTTTCAACTATTGAGCTGAGAAAGAGAGAGTGAGTGAGAGTAGTTATGGGGGGTTAAGATGAAATGACGTACAAGCCCTCAATGGGTTTTGGAATGACAGTGTGGGCGTGTGGGGTCGTTAAGGGTGAAAAGGGTTTGTAACGGCTAGGATGGGGACATGGGTGTTTTGGTAATTTAATGTGTTTTGAAAGATTGTGTTTGCATCAGACTGTTGGCATGTGTAGAGCAATGCCACTTGTCTGCTGTTAGAAGGTTTATGACTCGTAAGTATGAGCACAAAACGACATGGTAGCCATTCATTGGGCTCCACAAATGTAGGGTCTCACATGGTGGGTGGGACATAGACAAAGGCAGGAAGTAGGAAGTAGCATGATAAATAGGGCCCATCCTTTTTATGTTTTCTTTCTGTCTCCTTGCACCAAGCAACTAATGATTTGACATAATTAGAATAAAAATTATTTATAAAAAATCAATAATTTTAAAAAATTATTTTATCATGTCATTTTATCTCCGTTAAAATTGATTAACTATTAAAGCTAATTTGGTTAGTAAAAAAAAAAAAAAAAGGATTTAACACAGTAAATAGGAAAGAGCTATGGCTATTTTTGCATCAAAGCTAATTGAAAGGATTTAATACAATATATATTTTTAATTAAAATTCATTGTTCGGTTATTGAAAAAAAAAATGCCAAAATGGATTGTAAGAAGAGACCAGTTAAATTTGATACATGAAGTTTTTACTAAATTTTATAATAATATGAAAAATTTTATTCGAAAAAAAAAGTATAATTTGTTGAAAGAGCCTGTAAGAAATATCCACTTGTATTTTCAGTTGACAATTTCTTTATCCCTATTTTTTATTTTTAAAAAATAAAGAAAGAAACCTCATCAACCTTTTAAATTATAATGAATCTAACCTTAATCCAGTAAATTCGAAATTCTTACATCTCAGGATGGAGAATCACTCCAGTCCAGGCACACACATGGAAAGAAAATAGCCTGCATTTCATCCATATTATTTAACTTGATATTAATTTCATAAACAAAACAACTCCATTTTACCAACTTTATTTAAATTATTTTTACCCTTTTGTTATTTGAACACAAGGGGCCAAAAAGATGGTATTTGATTATTCTATTACAAAATGCAAAAGGTGATTCTTCTATCCCAAAAAAAAAAAAAAAAAAAGACAATTCTGGTATCCCTATTTTTTATTTTAAAAAAATAAAGAAAGAAACCTCATCAACTTTTTAAAATTATAATGAAAATCTAACCTTATCCAGTAAATTCGAAAATTCTACATCTCAGGATGGAGAAATCGACTCCTCCAGGCGGACTACATCAGGAAGAAAATAGCCTGCATTTCATCCATATAGTTATAACTGAGTATTAATGTCATAACGAAAGCGAAGATCGTCACGATTCTTTACCAACGTTTATTTAAATTATTTTTACTTCTTTTGTTATGTGGTGAACACAAAGGAATGCCCAATAAAGATGGTAATTTGATGGGTATGTCGTATTACAAAATGCAAATGAAGTGATTCTTTATCCCAAAAAAAAAAAAAAAAAAACACTCCACCCATGAACACTGTTTTTCCAACCATGAAAGCGTTGCCATTAGAGCCCTATTTATTCTGCCTGCCAAGTCTTCTATCCAAAAAAAAAAAAAAAAAAACACTCACTTCCATGACACTGTTTTTCCAACCATGAAGCGTTCCTAGAGCCTATTTATCTCTGCCTGCCAAGTCAAACAAACTCTCTGCATATCTCCATTATGCCTGATATCTTCCCCCAGCAGCATCAACTTTCAACAGGAAAATCTACGGCGGTAGCTGATTTACATATATGAAATGTGGCATACCTGAGCTCTAATATTGCCCGTATTAAAGAAAGGCAATCGTGATATTGCCTCAAATTGAGTGGCACGAGCAACTCATGCAAGTTGTTGCTTCTGTAATGCCGTCCCACTTGACCGGTATGAAGCTAGAAAAGCAAGAATCTTCACACTTGGGTAGATAAAATTTGATTCCCATATTTTCTTCTCAATGATTCTGGAAAGATGCATAGTGTCATTACAGGAGCCTGAATATATAGACAATAACATGAAGATACAAGATGGAAGCTTATGAAGCAGAAAATTGCATAGCATTTATGCTGATCTCATTGCAAAACACCACCCAGAAAAAAAAAAAAAAAAAAAAAAAAAAATAAAAAAAATTAAAAATATAAAATAGTAGTGTTAACTTTAAGCATAATCTAGACTACATGCATTAGTGAGTCTCCATTAATAGAGTCATTTCCTAGTGTGTCATGCCAGTCTTCGATCTCCAATTAAAATCAAATTCCTGCAGCATTTCATACCATAATATTGCAGAGACTATTACCACATTGTCAAAAATAAGTCAAGATTTACATACTTAATTTTGAGAGGCCAACAGTACTATCGATTTTTCATCTCCCGTGAGGATATGAATACATTGAGTTATTGAAATATCATTATTGATATACCTAAGATATTAATACTACTTCGGTACATATTATCCATGATATAATTTCGGCTAGAATAGCTCTTGTGCTGCAAATGCGTTATAATGCTACATATTTTCCTTCGCAGCCCATTATAAGAGATGAGTGTTTATAAAAAAAAAAAAAAAAAAAAAAAAAAAGTTACTTTGCAATTAGACCAGCATTAGAGTCCCATAATAGAGTCATTTCCTATTGTTATGCCAGTGCTCCGATCTCCAATTAAATCGAAATTCCTGCATTTATACCTAACAGACAACCACATTGCAAAAGCAAGAACCATTGAGAGGCCAACAGCTCGTTTTTTCATCCCCGGTGGAAAAGAAAATGTTAATACATATACCAAATTCTCTGCCATTACCAACATTATTCCTGAAAACCTTGCTGCAAATGCTATAAGCCTAATATTTTCCTCCAGCCCAATAAACTATTTATGCAAAAAATAAAAATAAAAATAAAAATAAAAGACTGCAATTGCTGATTCTTGTACTTTATTATTAAACATATCGGTTACAGAGATCTACGTGTATGCCCAACAGTTAAGGACAATTGAAAAAACTCACAGATTGGGCTATCCATGTAGCAATAGTATCATGATGTATGTTTATATAAATACACTAATGCAACTAAAATATATGTAGTAATTGAACAAAATAGCACCTCATAGAATCCTTAGTTCCCAACTTTTAGTGGTTGCTCAGAATTTAGATCATGCTTAGGGCACTATGAATCTTGTGTGTTTAATGAATACTGCCTACAATTCCTATCCTAAGCTTCTAATCTACCTAATCTTTGAAAAGAACAAATCATAAAATCCTTTGTTCCCCTTCCTCAGTATTTCCTCTTCTACTTGGTATGCACTCTGTTCTGCTGGAAAAGAAAACCTATTCATTGGATATGTGACAGTAAATATTTTATAGAATGGGATAATCACACAGCTACTGCAAAGATACTTTCATTGGGTGGAAGATCTGGCTTGAGATGCCACATATACACCAAATCTGTTGTCCATAAAACACATAAGCTTTTCAATTTTTTCCACGTACAACTGCCGACACAAATTTGGTTTTTGTAGACCTGCTTAGTGATCGTTAATGTACAAAGTTCAAATATTCAATTTCTACCATTTTATGCATTCTAGCCCAATTCAAAACACAAATCTTTCATCATATATAGGGTTGGAACTTGGAAGCAACACATTGCCAACAACAAATCCAAAATGCTAAATCTGAAACAGAAATTCATAAACTCAATAGAGGCCACATTTTTGGGACTAAGGAAAACTAATGGAGGATGAGGTGGCTAGCTGAGAAGAAAAATCTTTCATGTATAATAAATAAAACCATGTAATTCAGAACAGATAATTTCCCAGCAAGAGAGATAAGCATCTGCATACCAATTTTTTCCTGCATGGTAGCGGCGTATTCAGCTCCACCACTTTTTTGCACATAAGATAATATATCTTCATGCATTTCACTTGAAGGTTGCATTCCTGCATCCTCCATCCATTCCAATACCTGCATTAAAAATTGATGAGCTTTTCTTTTCTGTTTATCAAATCACACATTAAACCAAGGCAGAAGAGTATGTTTTCGTGCCTTTTTGGGAAAACAATGAGGGGAAAAAGCAACCGCTAAAAATTGCATGTCTGTGACATTTGCAACAAAAAGACAAGCAGATTGTATAAAAACGAAAGCTATAATTTATATCTACAGAAAGATATAAGGAGCAGCAAACTTTATCTGCTAACTCAAATGAAGCAGTTCCAAACCTAGACATTTGCTTGCTATTATCACATCTATTGGATGCTGTTTGCTCTTCATTCTATTAAGACATAAAGACCGTTCTCAAAAGGCACATCCAAACTCAACAAAGGACCATTAACAATTGCATAGTTATATGACATGTTTTAATTACTCAATTCTGTTGTACTAGCATTTAACAATGTCTAGAGCATGTGTCCTATAAATTTAAGAAATACATTAAAACATTTAAGCAAGAGTTCAGAACTGAAAATGAGAATATAAATCCTACGCATGCTTTTCTCTTTCTCATAAAAAAAGTATGAAATTAGATGATGCAAATGAAACAAAAATATGAAAAAAAAAAAATTACCTCAAAATATTTTCTCCAATTTCCAACAGCCAAAAGATTCTTCAACAAGATTGAATAAGTGTTCAAGTTGATTGCAGCACTTGACACTGTAATCTTGTAAAACAACTGCATTGACAACAAGACATCAGTAGTGCAAGATTAGATAAACAAAAAACAAAGAATATTCCTAGTACATTGGCTGCCCAGCATCCTTCCAACATAGCTTAGGATCACATATAATTTCAAAATCCAAAATTAATTGAATATGAAAACCAAATGAAAGAATAAATGAGCCATACTTTAGCTAGATTGCAATATGCTGTTTCAGAAGCATAATTATGATACAAACATTTAAAAACATTCATTTACCTTCATCATAGACTCAACCTTTCCACTCTTTCCAAGAAGATGAAGAAGTTGATTCAAAATTCCAATAGAAATTACAGAGAATGAAGGCTCCATCAATTTCATCAACTCAATCGTTTTCCTCCAATCTCGTAATCTGCAACCAAATTCAAATGTTAGTCATACAGTGAACTAAGGATCATGATGCACTCAAAGAGCAAGAAACATATGATGTCCACCTAGGCAAGTCAGGAAAAAAAGGCTGCTATAAAGAAGATTCTAAACCTCTACAGGGTAATACACGTGAAACAAAGCTAAAAGAAGCAACACGGGTAGTAACCCACAGCACAATCAACATCACCATGATAGAGTAGGAAAGCACAAAGCGCAGGGCAGGTCAATGCAGGATTGTATCTCCTTTGAACCTTCCATAAATAACATGTGTTGTCAAAGCAGCCAAAGAGCCTCATATAGGTTTAGACAAGCAACTAGGCAAACTTGAGATGCTGACCTCATACCCTCATTGCCTATTTGTTTATTACTTTCTTGTCACTTGTTAAATTTACTTGTCATTGGTGCTCAACAGCAAAAGTGTGCCAAAACAAGAGGTGTTGCTTATAAAATGTAAAAGTTAGCATGTAAACCTCACTATTACTTTTGGTAGGCAAAAAGGAATGCAGTTGCTACAAGTAGAAGAAGGCCAACGACAAAAAAGCAAATTATCAAGGCCAACGACAAAAAAGCAAATTATCGAAGAAGAAAGGGGCATGCGTCGTAGGAATTCTCGTGCTAGAAGCTTGAGTAGATTGGTTTTATGATTTTATATCTACTGCTTTTGTTTATTAGTTTAATGTTCTTTTGTTAACTGTATGTACAATAGAATATGGAACTTAACTTTTGAATACAAACCTTGATGCAGTGATGATGCCTAACACTGCCAAAATTCAGTCATTACAAGGACATGCAAGCAATGCCAAAAGAAATTATTCCACTGTGCCAAAAAAATGACAAACATAATGGCATAATCTTATTACAGCAACAATCCGAGAGTTATCCCACACGACAGAAAGAAATACCATGAAGGACGTATATCAATGTCTATGTAAATGTCTCCAATTATAAATTTTTGAATTATAGTACATCGCCACATGAAAGAGAAAGAGTAAACTAAAAGCAAAAGGAAAAAAAAAAAAAAAGGAGGGGGAAGAAAGCCACGTATAAGGCAAGTATTAATAGTGAAATGAGTTCCTGTCAAGCGTTAGAAACCTCCATACTTGGTTGCATAAAATACTAAACTGCAAGAAAGAGTAGGGAGCTTCAAGCTTAATTATTAATTAACCATGGGTGTTACTTTTTTTTTCCAACTATTTTTCTCTATGATGAGTAGATATTTGCTAAAAATAAATTCCACAGGTTGAATAAGTAATATAAGAGAAAAGAAATATACAGATCAGTATTCATTTCCATTCACAGTGTGCAAATCAGCCATGCAAATACTTTCATGAATAAGGTTGAATCATGCAATAGCCAGGCCTATCAAAGCGATGAAAAAGAAAACAACAGCAAAAGACAGCTACAGGCACCTCTAATTTTCTAGTTCTTCATTTGGAATAGAACAAAATAAGAATGACAACTTACAGGCTACAGGCTGAAACCATTTCAAAGAATATAGCATCACTGAAGGGAATTTCTTTCTCTTTCATGAAATCCGCCAGAACAAGAACCTGCATTGGCTTGCCTCCTTTATTGAATGCTCTCATCAGAGCAGAGCATGCAACTGTATCTAGCTGGATATCATATTCTTCCATTTCTTGAAGTAGAGTACAAGCTTTTTCCCAGCATTCTGAAATCATATAAAATGAAAGAAAAAAAGTTTCAGAAGCAGGCACCTAGAAAAACATGAGGGTGACAAGTGCCTGAAAATTGAATGGATATGATTGATATGCTCATAGTACTTTTAATAATGTTAAAGACAAATTTTTTATTTCTTATATTTGTTTTGCTACTTCATCAGAAACCCAAGCAAGGTACCATTTTTAATCAACAATATCTTTTTTGGCTTATTTTACTTAAATAAAATGAAATGCACGCACTCATCAGTAGTCCGACACTCAAACTTACCTGCAGCATTGTAAGCATGTAATATTGTGGTATATGTAATTATGTCAGGAGGACAACCAGCCATCTTCATCATGCTGAAAATAGATTCAGCTTCTGTGACTTGGCCCTAAAGTATATCAACAGCGAGAGAGAGAGAGAGAGAGAGAGAGAGAGAGAGAGAGAGAGCGAGAGATAAGTTTTCTGTCATGTTATAAATATAGTAAGACACATCTCTTGCTAAAGCACTTGCCTGCTTACTGTAGGCACATATAACAGTTGAGTAAACCTGCTTGGTCAAAGGAATTTTCAGATCTTTCATGTCTTCAAAAAACTCAAGTGCCTCGCCATATTTTGACATCTTGCAGCAACCACTTATCAAGACAGTGTAAGTAACAGAATCTGGCATCACCTTTTTTTTTCTCATGGATTCGTACAAAGCTATAGCCTTTTCATATTCCCCCACATTCATATAGCTTCCAATAGCTGAATTATATGCAACTCTGTTCAATTTGATGCCTCTCATTTTAGCTGCTGAAAGCACAGCATCAATATTCACCTTCTGGCCACAGCGGCCACATGCTGCCAAAAGAGTAGAAATGGAAACAATGTTTGGGTGAACACCATACTGCTCCATTTCTCGTAACACTCCCACAGCTTCAGCTAACAAACCATTAGACCCATAAGTATCAATCAGTGCATTGTAGCTAACAACATTTGGCTTTAGCTTGTCTCTCCTCATCATGTCAAATACTCCCCTTGCCTTTTTAGGTTGTTTTGATTTCCCGTAAGAACTAAGCAATGAAGTATAAGAAACGATATCTGGTTGAAATCCACTTGCTTTTATTTCGTTAAAAGTTGACAATGCCTCCTCACTCATTCCATGGGAAGCATATGCTCCCACCAAAGCATTATAGGAAATGATGTTGGGCTTCAGACCTTCTGCAAGCATACTATCAAACAAAGCCTTACAATTTCCAATCTGCCCACTCACAGAATATAAGTGGATGATGCTTGTAAATGTTACAATATCTGGGCGACACTCTGATCTCTTCTCCCTCATGGAATTAAAAATATCAATGGCTTTCTCATATTGACCAAGCTTTACTAAGCAATAAATCACAATGTTAAGGGTTGTCGTATCAGGACGAATATTTGTTCCTTTCATTAATTCAAAATAAGACAAAGCTTTTGAATGCTGACCACCAGTTTTGTATGCAGATAAAACAATATTATGAGTCACCATATCAGGACCAACTCCATTTTCAGTCATTTTCTTGCAGACTTTCAGAGCCTCTCTCCAATTTCCACTAGAGCCACAAGCATTGATCAAGTTATTATATGTTGACCGACAAGGGGGAATCTGCAGGAATAGGACTATTAAGGTCATAGACATCTTTTCCCATATGATATGGACCTCCAGAAAAGTTTTAAAATGTAAATCATACATACACAACATTTAGAAAATATAAGAACAAGACAATGGTCTCCCTCTCTCTGTCATGCGACATTCATGTGCATGAATATGCAGAAGATATCAAGAATGGTACTGGCATTGGATAACATTTTTTCAGGAAGCACCAATCCAGAAAACATATGGAATAAGGAAGACAACATATATAATGCAAAAACCATTCACAAGAAAATTCGAATATCAATTAACAATGCATATTCCAGCCGTGCAATATCTGTCGGTCAAAAATTTTCAAATGCTTAAAATTAGTAGAAATTCACACTTTCATGTGTCAGTCAAATCCCTTACCCCAAAAATCTAGGGAAAAAATGCTATAAAATAGGCATGTGGAAACCAAAAAATTTCAACACTGTTGATGTTACTGTAAGTCAGTAACTAATCCCCAATGTTAAGTGTGCCAAGGTGTTGCAAACGCATCTCTGCATATGCCATTTTAACATGAAAAGA
The DNA here is from genome assembly GCF_014843425.1 of Jatropha curcas. The sequence continues at coordinate 264,426 of NW_023591453.1, read as the reverse complement.
AAAAGAAGGAAGCTCACATTAAGTTAAAGCACTATGATTGACTAGGGAAGAAAAGATCAAATACACACAGCTTCGCGTAACATGTCTTCCATTATATTCATAGCCCAACGCCATTGACCTGCTCTTCCATGTCCATTGATAAGAGCATTGTAAGTTTCAGCATCTGGTTTACACCTGGCAACGAAAATAAATAATATGGAATCATGATGTCACTATAAAGGAATGTTCAATAGATGGCCAAAATTAGTTATATATCACAACCTCCGCTCCTTCAGATATAAATTTATCTATGACCCTTAAATAATATTTTTAATGGCAAAAAACATAAACTAGAACTCTATGGGCTAAGAAAAGCAAAGCCAGCATTTTTAACTCAAAACTATATAACGCAGCAGCTCCAAGTTTATTCCGGAACCTGACCTTTCATCCTCAATAACCAACTGGACCTAAATCCTTGTACTATATTAAACTTGTGGCAATCCCTTACTTCTCGGAAGCAACAATGATTCCATGAGGAACACTGGCTCACCGTATTACTGTTTCTAGTAAGACTCAAGCACAAGTTAAAACTTCCCATTTACAGATATAATTTGTCTCCTTCCTTCCAAATGTAAAGGAAGTTTAAATTCTCTCCCAACAGTTCAATAAAACCAGAGTTCAAAGATATCATAGGTACGAATAGCAGTCCTAGCAATAGATGAATCTATTGTAGAGAATATTATTACTTTGAACTTTGAATACGCTGAAACCTGCAAATACAGCACATGAAAATAATAAGCATACCTCCATTCTTGCATCTCAAAGAACAAACCACGTGCCTGATCAATGCGATTATGTCTAACAAGCAGCCTGATCATCATATTGTACATATCAACGCGAGCACAGTAATTCTTTTGTTTTTTCATCCAATAAAATACTAGAATGCTGTGCTCCAATGAGCCCCTTTGCGTTAACTCCTACATGACCCATAACAATTGAATAAATTAATTGAAACCCAATTGAATTTTGCATTATTCCTGTCAAAATCAAACCCTGAGGCTTGACTGAAGAGATGTTTACTCTGATAAGACGAGGGAAATTCTTTCGCGCGAAACGGCCGACCCAATGATTAAGAAGATATTCAACGTCATCGTTCTTTGGATCGAGCTCGAGAATTTTGTCGACGACCTGGGACAGACTCCAATCCTTCTGGAACCTGTCGCCTTCGACTTTTAAACGGTACCGTTTTTGAAGGTCGGATTTCCTGATTCCAGACACTTCAGTGGATACATGATGTTGGCCAGTGTCGTAGTCTACGGATACCGATTTCTTCTCTTCAAATGCTGCTTCATTTTTCGCCTTCTTACAGAAAATTTTAGGTGTGACGTATATTGGAGAGGAGTTGAGCAGCGGCAACGGGCGGAGGTAGTGTGTTACCGCCATTTCTGGTCGAGAGGGAAGTGAGCGTGAAACCAGTGTGAATGGATGAGATACCAGGATGATAAGAACTTTTCTATTTCTAACTTGTCTAAATTACAGTTATAGCCTTATAAACTGTTAAAGAATCTTATATAAAGGCAAATACATAAAAATACCCCTCGTCTTTACACATTTAACCGTGTCAATCTGCAGCAAATTAAACTTTAAGGAGGCTTATTAAGTCTTTTACGTTATAAAATTATAAAATGCATCCCTCAACTTATTGTTTAAAAACCTGAGGACCCTCAACTTTAGCCATATCTTGCTTCAACAAAAAATCAATTATATCCAATGACTATACAATCAGCGAAGGCCTGCTCAAACTTATATCCAATTCAATTCATATATTCATTGAAGAAACAATGGCAGACTCGTGAATTTCAGAACACTTGATAAAATTCAAAATAATCAAGATTTCAATAAGTTTCAAACATTAGACTACATAGTTTCAATTGTACAAGAAACACCAAAACGCATATAGCCACTAGCTTCTTCGACAAAATTCAAGAATCGATCGCGTAGTCCTGCTCGTCTCGTTCCCATGGAAACTTGCAATGCCACCGACCTTCAGTGTCAATGTTCTACAACTAGACACCTCTTGGACAAAAGCAGAGCTTAGTCTTAAATGACAAACTTCAAGTGCTCAGTCTGCGTTGAATGACAATCTCTGATCAGAATCTATATCTTTGTTGAGCTCACATCATCCATGTCAAATGACTTTGAGCTTGTGCAAATCAGTCCTCATTTTCTGTTCCTTTCCAACTCTCTTCTGTGTTTGTGCAATTTGGAGGCAGATCCAGGTCAATGAACTATCAAGTGCCACACTAGTCACGACTTTCGTTTTTTCCCCCCAAATTTATCGTGTCTACGAAATTTGGCCGTGTTGCCTTCCTTGTTCAGATTACTCCGCTCCTTCCTCTTTTTCCCACTGTTAGTTTGTTCATCAATAAAATTCCTCTTTTTTCTAATATCTGCTGGTTGACCTGTAGTTGATTCTTCATATTTAGAGGGTCTAGCTCTCTTAGCTCCTTTAGGTCCACGATCATTGCCACTTGATTTATGAAGCTTCCTTGAGGTAGGAGTCTCATTTTCCTTATTTTTCCTCTTTCTCTTCCTATGAGGTGCAGAACCATTTTCCTCGAAGGCTGAACTCAATTCTTTGTGCTTCTTATCCACCCTAGAAAAGTGAAGGTTCAACAGTCAACAGAAATTATATGAAATTCTCAGTCTGTAGTCTTTTCTTTGAATAGGGAAATGAAAGAGGAGAGGTTTTCAAGTAAAAGTTGCATTGAAAGAACAAATGCCCACAACCATGGGAAATATGAAGAGAAATATCAGAAACAACATTCAAAAGAACTGCGATATTTGTCGGACCTCTTGCCAGAAGAACCTGCAACCACTGTTTCCACATCATTTGAGACGGCTTCCTTGGAAGTTGACTTGTGATGACGATTCTGCACAGGTTAGCTATTGAAGTCAGCACCATGGGCATCATAAAATATAATGAAGTTAGACTAAAAATTTTACCAGCAGGAATATTGGGTCCTTGCTCAACTACATAGTTGTTATCGTTGAGGACATTGCTGGAATGCATGTTTGTGGGCTAATGTAAGAAAAAAAATCATATGGGCTGCATACATATAGAAAAAATATAGTTTTTTTTCCAAGAAAACCGGAAAACAAAGTTTCATGTCAAATCTTTTAGTTTTCTACTCTTTCAAAATTAACTAAGATTTGGAAAAACATTTAAGTTGTTGTACACAGTTTTGCCTTTATAACAAAAGTCATGTTCTACAACTGTTTTCCATATAAGAAAAACAACTTTTTCATTATAAAAATATTAACACAAATATATAAAAAAATTTTTAGAAAAATATTTGAATAACTTAAATTAAATGTCTTTTTTAAATTTTATCCTATACTTCAAAATGTAATTATTCTTATTATCACATAAAAATATATTTCTAATGATAACATTTATTTTCAAAAAATTTTACAAATGATGAATAAGTGAGATTATTATTATTAATAAACTAATCAAGAAGTGATATTATAACTACTAAAAAATTATTAATACATATTTAAAAAGTTGTAAAATAAAAAAATTCTAATTTGTTTATTTCTTTTAGTTATGAAAATTGTGAACAATTTTTTGAATTGAAATATTTTTTTACTATTAAAAATGAATGGGTTTTCCATTTTCTAAAATTTTCTTAGAGAATTATTCTGTTCTCTATAAATGAACGCGCCCTCAGTGTTTCTTTCATATTGGGCTAATGATTTCATAATTCCTGAACTTCACACATTTTTCCAATTCTGTCGTATACCTTAAGTTCTCTCAGGTTAACAAATGAGGCGGCGAATTGGTTTAAATTGTATGCATGTGGCACGCAACATGTGGCCACATTGAATATATAGCTCAAATTGAAAAGGAAATGTGAACATAATTCACTAACTTAAAATACATAGACCCCCCCCCCCCCTCATATTGGGCCTAAATGATTTCATAATTCCTGAACCTTTCACACATTTTTCCAATTCTGTCGTATACCTTAAGTTCTCTCAGGTTAACAAATGAGGCGGCGAATTGGGTTTTTAAATTGTATGCAATGTGGCACGCAAACAATGTGGCCAAACATTGAATATATAGCTCAAATTGAAAAAGGAAATGTGGACATAATTCACTAACTTAAATACATAAGACCCCCCCCCCCCCCCTTTCCCTCTGAGCCCGAAGAACCACAAACAGCAGTGTTCTCTTGAACCTACATAAAAATGTCCATATTTTGAGAAAATACCACAATTTGGTTACTTTTAGAGCTCAGGAGGGCCAATTCCTTCTACAATAGAAAGTTATGTTGATATTTGCCTTAAGTTTCAGTGCTACATTGCATGAGAACATCTTTCATAAAATTGAAATAACAGGATATAATTATCTTTAGGATTATGAGATGATTAAGCTTTCCTTGTTTAATGAATTAATGGGCAACACTGAGGAACACCAAAAAGAAACGAAAGAGGCAAGTGGAGTTAAAGAAATCACGAACATAGAAAAATACAAATATCATAGAAAAGAAAGAAAGAAAGAAAGAAAGGGCGTCAATCAATTATGGGAAGCTCATGTGCTAACTTTGGGTAATAACTAGTGCATGCTTGACAGATTGAGCTACTAATTAATCAGTTGCCTACAGAAACAAGCCCCAGCAACTCTGGGATCACGCAAACCCATAAAATCCCACTGCTGAACTATCAGATCTGACTATTTCAGGTGACAAAATCCTAGGGCCGATATGTATAAAGCAAGTTGTATTGAGATCAAATGAATGTGCCAGAAATCAAAACACAAGCAAAATTGATTAGGCAACATGTACAATTGAAAGAATGAAATAGAAGGAAAAATACCTGCAAAACAGTCTTGACAAAATTTTTGTACTTTTCAGGTGTAACAAACTCAACTGCAGCAGAACCACATTTCCGTATCATGATTTCCAGTATTACCGTCACCTGAAGATAAAAAAACATTAACATGACCTCACAAATAGACAGATATAACAATATATGTTATGTATATATACACAACTAGAGAAGTTCTCATTTTTTTTTTTTTCCTTTCACAAGTAAAAGCACCAAGCCAAGGTTTGACATGCCTTGGATCTAAAATGAAATCTGGAAACAGTTGACCACAGGAGAATTCCGCTGGTGATATCAGATAAAAGATTCTGCAGGTCATTAGCTTGCAGGGATGATACTATCACTTTCACAAAACCCAAAGCAGCCTGTTTAATGTCACAGTAACCAGTTCATTAGCATCAAGAGCAAAAGAATAAAAAATTATCACACAAGAAGTAAACACTTACTTTTATGACTTCTACAGCTTTGTTTTGCAGCAAAGACAAGAGAGAGGGAACAAGATCAGGCATCTTTAAACATACGTCTGCATCTTCGTACACGAGTGCAGACAGTGCAGAAACTGCTCCACTCTTTATGTGAGGAGATGGGCCCGAAAGATAACCCATTATCTGTAAATCGAGCAAGAATTTAGAAACCATTATGGTAGTATTCTGTAGCAAAGCAACAAAAGTAGAAGTTCAAGTCATCACTAAAATTGGAGCAACTACAGAAACCCATAATGAAGAAATCAACAGATCATTGTCATCATAAGGTGCAACCAGAATTTATTTTCGTTCTAAAAATCCATCCTCAATTATTAGAACATTTTTTTCCCCTTGATTAGACGGCCCAAAATATTTTACTAATTTAAGACATTGTACATTTAGTTCTTAAGTACCATTATATGTACAATATAAAGAGGACACCAAGGTGTGATACATTGCTGCACGTCCCTTTCCATAGATCATGAATGCATTAAACCAGTCCAGTAAGAAGTGGGACTTTCTGACACAGAAAAACAACTTGGAACACACAACCTAGCAGAATTTCTTTTAGTAAAACATTGGTTAAAGAGATAAGAAAGCAAACATGCATGCCTCAAATTAAAAAGCCTGAATTTAAAGGCTCCTTCATCAGAGGTAACATAAAAAAACTAGCTAGAGAAAAGATTCCCTTGCGACCTTAATTAAGAAAAGCCAATTACCTATAGATCAGTCACTTTAGCAATTGAACATATAAACTTAATATATGACCAGAAAAGACCATGATGAACTGTGTCTATACTTGCATCAACGGAAGTTCAGTTTTTTTGGCTTAAAATGCAAGTAGTTTTTTATGAGTCTTTTTCAGATATTTTCCTCCCAATTGTTTCAGAGGATAAAACCCCAATTATGATTTTCATTAAGGTAGGAATTCCAGATAGTCTTCTTAGTTCTCCAAAATGATTATTCCAACAGTCAATGCCACACAAGGTAATCATACTCCATTAAAAGATGCACAATAGTATAGCAATAAGCAAGCCAGCAGGGTGCTTTTCCAGCAATATGGATGAACCTTATGTGGTTAACAGGGATAAAACAAAATGAAACTTCATTTAGCAACATTAACAAAGCAAAACAAGTAAGACACTAACCATACTGATAAGTTTGTGATAAGATTCTTCAGAACCAGCAGATGATGAGTTTCTGAAAGCAGAACTTATCACAAGAAGTGTGTCATATGCCACCTTCCTAGCTTCATCCTTTGCCTACATATCAATGAATCGATGCATATCATTGTCTCATAAATCGTGTCAACAACATTGTTAAAACAATAAAAGTTGAAACAGTCACACACTACAACAATACATAAAGCAAAAAATAGCAACAAAATCGTTGGGGACTCTATTACAGTTCTTAGTTCACTAAGAGAAGACCTAAATTTGTTTATCCAAAATCGTAGGTAGTAGAATAACTAACAAGATAATCTTTAACATCAATTTAGACATGCATCAACCAGAAATTTCATTTTGTGAAAGAAAAAAACCAAATAAGTAGAGCTATAACCATTCTGATATGTAGTTATTTGCATTTTATATTTGAAGTTTTTAACAAGCTTGTCTTAAGAATCTTAATATTGGAATCAAGTTAAACAAAAAGAAAGAAAAGAGAAAGCAAGAGAATGAGAAAGCAATCTATATTGGCATGTGTCATCGTTTATCTTAACATGCCATAATTTTAACATGGGAACACAAAGCATAAAGACAGAAAGCATGAAGAGCTTGCATGCAGAGCCGAAGAGTGCACTGACTCATTATCTGTAACTGGAAAATATAAACAAAACCAACTGTACTCATAGAATTATTTTTTTATTTGGAGCACTTACATCCTTTAAAGTGAGTATGATCTCATTGAGCATAAGAAAGGCCTTTGCATTTTCCTCCTCCAAGCTTATCTGCACACAGTATGTAAAAAACATGGGTATTTGAGTAGAGAGTAATTCAAAGAAAAAGAAGATGAAAAAGAAGTAGAGAGAGTGTGGAAAAAGAGAAGACCTTCACCTCTAACATGTGAACCATAAGAATGTGGAAGCAAGCAAATCGATTCCTTAGAGATGCAACATCAGTAGGAGGCTTCTGGCTAAGTAGCAAGTCTATCACCTCCCCATATCTAGAAGAACAAAGCCAGGCATGTTCCTGCAGGAGACCATAAAAAAGCTGAAATTTCTAAAAGTATGAGCTTTTATGAATAACAATTTGAGTGTAACAAGATGCCAGTACAAACCTTCAAAATTCTGCTTAGTGCATTGTATGCTTCGCAATGACAAAGCACATCAGTTTCCTGAATACAGAACATCCATAAATGATTGTTTAGATGTATCAATTCACCACCAAAAATTTAAAAAATATATATAAATACACACACACACACACACACACACACACACATATGTCGTCTTGGGCAGGTTACTTCTACCTTCACTATGTGAACAACATAGTTATATATCAGATTGATGAGATCTTCTTTGGCTCCTTCAATGAGAGAAGATGCTAATTCCATTATCACACACCTGTACATTTACCAAGCTTATCAATAAGTTAGATTCAAGGGGCTCCCAAGTCCTTACATATTTTTGCCACAGCTAAAAACCAGATTGCTTCAATGTTTCTTACTTCATGAGGAAGAAAGGACAAAAATAGCAGATAATGATGCAACTCCTAGTCAAAGGATTGTAAATCAGGACACTCATTGAAGAGCTAGAAGCGATAGAAACCAAAACATACTACTAATAAGCAAGTCACAATTGGAATATAAATTTTGGACTGCATCTTAATAATCAACAACTCGCCTAAATAGTAGCAAGAAATTTAAAAAAAAAAAAAAAAAGGACAATACAAAGCCTACATGGTAAAAGCACCTCTTATCTAGGACATGGGACTGTCTCAGACCACAAGAGTGATTATAACTGTAACGAAGCTTAGTTCCCTTTTTTTTTTATTACTCGGATTTCAATAAAAATGTAGGAATATTTGGTGCTTCCCTATTAATCTCACCAAAATTGGATTCTACCATATTTAGCTGTTTATTTCACACTTTTACAATTCATGATTCTACCTTTCTGCTCCACAGCTTCTACTTTCGCTCTTTTATTGTCCATTCTATAGTTCTTTGTATTTTACAACTCTTATCATTCTATAACTACATGGTACCCACTACCTAGTTTGATTCTACAGACATCCATTGTTTGGCTACATAACATTATCAATCTATAGGGGTTTACAACTTCAAATCCCCAACATTGGGAATCAAAATACTAATTAGACATAGGGACAGGGAGAGGGGGAGGGATCGAGGGACGATTACGGAATCAGGCCAAATATTAATGTCAAGAGGGACTTACCAATATTTTTACTTACTGCATTTCATATTCCCCTATATCCAGCCAACTAAGAAGTTGTAGGAAATGTAATACGAAAGATAAAAATATATATATATATTTGGCGAGAGTCTATTTAGAACCTCACAACATTATTTCTAGTCACCGCTCACTTTCATGGGTATGTTTATACAAGTCAATTAACTGCAAGCTAAACATTTATCTTTCAATTGAGAGAAACCGAAAATTTTCCAGCTTTGCAGAATGAACAGGCTGCAACATATTGGGCTCACTCATATTAGAATTTTATGAGAAATCCAACTTCGTTCAGGAGTATTCAAAAAGGACTTCGAGGAAATTTTTGTTTTTGGTTTGGAAACCAAAATCTCCAATGGAATAGTCCAAGCAATGACAGGTGTAGAGTTATCCAAGTTTATAATCCCTGCGCTTTTAAGTTGTAAAGCTTTATGATTAACTTGTGAATGAATAAATTGATCATTTAAGCTTCTTGAGCTATGTTATGCAATTGTAATGCAAGGCCTACTGGACGCATGATTCCCAGATCCTAGAAAAGTGCAGTAGTAGCTCTATCATGTTTGCTCAATTTGCAACTGTAAAACAGAATCATATATGCCTCAAACACCAAGATTTTACCCTAGGTGTCAAACAATTTCCTGTATCGGATTGCTTCATAATGACAGAATAGAACTTTCCCATTTACCTGTTTACATCTTTCTCCTTTGCACTGATATTGCCTTCTTCTGTACCAATCAACTCATCTCCATGGCTCATCAGATGTTCAAATTCACCCCTGCCATTCACAAGCTGCAACCTCTCAAGCAGTGACATTAAAATTCTCTTGGTGATTGAAGAATCTGTAATAGAAGCCAAGCATCCCACTGCATCCTGAGAAAATGGGATTAAAAAAAATCTTACCGTTAACCGATATTTTGTTTGATCAAAAAGGTAATTATATGAATACACATGAGCATCATTATAACCGATCTCACAACTTAGCAGTCTGCAAGAGAATTATAATTGAGAGTTTTGAATGAAGCCAATCTCATAACTTAAGACTTCAAAAAAATCAAACATTTGACATGGTTGAATGAAACCAATCTCACAACTTGAGAATGCAAATACACACATTTGAGACAGTTGAAGGAAACATTATCTACAAAGAAATTACCCCCAAGGAATGAACCCTTGCAAAACCAAGAGATTTGAGAATAAAAATTGCAATCAGTGAGGAGATATAAAACATTTGTTTAAACACATATTGTCTCCTCAAAAACTTTGAAGTTTTCAAGAATGTTTGATTACTCAATAATATAAAATGGACACAAGAAATCTGCACCGTAACACAATTTCTTGTAAGAGAAGGTAAAAGTTACTAACTTTTTGAGCAAAACAAACAATAAAATTCATCTAAAAAGGAGGGGTGACCCTGTCCATACCAGACAACAACTTGGCATAGCCCAATAAAATCCCAGTCAGTAAATGGGTCAACCTCATCTCACTTGGCATTAACCAAAATTAAACCAACCCACCCTGTGCCTTAAGGCTAAGGTGCAACCCAAACCAAATCCCACTTGCAATAAATGTTTCAAGATCACATCTTATCAACCTAAAAAAGCTAAGTAACCAAATGTTATCCAAAACAACAGTGTAAGATTAGGTTGTGCAAGATTAGGTTGAGAGATTTTCAGTTCAGAAAAGACCATATCCTATAAAATGCAGAAGGCTTAAATAATTATAAATTACGGTATGCAGAAGAAAGGAGAAAGAGATCCTTGTCAGACGATTCCTGTATGCACAGGAAAGAGAATACAAAATCATCTAAAAAGGAAAAATTGGAAGTGCAAAGCATTTAAAAAAAGTGTTATACAGGAGAAACCTTTATATATAAGCGCTTCTCTGCTGGAGAATCAACAAACAAGTCCACCAGAGCTTGAAGCAACTCAGTAGACCATGATGCCAAAGCCCCAATGTTTCTGGTTGCAGTTTTCTTTGAATAAGAGGTTACACTTCTGAACTCCAAAAGAGTATCTGTCGCTGCATTGCTACCCGACTTGCCAGCATTATCTTCAGAGATAAGAGCACTTCTATTTTGACTCACAAGAAGCTGCGAAAAAATAAAGGAACACATCATAATAAGTAAATGCTGAAGAAAATTACATAATAACAATTAAGAAACCAGCCAAGATCAGGAGAGCGAAAAATGAAAGGCCCGGTATATGCTAACAAAAATGGGAAAGAAAAAATTACTTGCAAGGCAACAGCCACATTTTGATGCATGGAAGAATCTTCCTTCAGTAAGGTGATTAGAAGTTCAGCCAAAGACCCAAACTTTTTTTGAGTATCAACAGGATAGTTACAAAAGGAAGGAAGCAGCTCCCAGAGGCCATGAGCACAAGCCAGCAGATCTTGACCTATTACTGATTTTTTAACTGGACCAGAGAGGAAAAAGTAAAAAATGTAAGAACTAAAAGTAAATAAAAGATTGGTGAACTCTATGTTACTGCATATAGTTGTAGATCAAAACATGGAAAATCAACAGAAAGTTTTATCAGTCAACGACAAAAGCTTGCTACACGCTAATTAAGAAACCTACATCATGGTAGAGAAGATTAGATAATTGTATGCCACATTTTGTTACAAATACAGTTCAGGCTCTATGAGAATTTTTCTTCCAAAATACAACCTTCACAGGAAGGTCTGGACCTACAGAATCCACAATAAATATTCTCTTTCTACAACAAAATGAGAACACAAGAAAGGTGGCCTTGTCTGCATCTGCCGATGGCAAATGGGTGGTACCTTTACATATCCAAGCTTCAATTCATACACAGATATGCAAGCAAGTTAATCACTTACGTATATATTTATATCTTTGATTCTCAGCATATTAGTTCCTACATTTGATTTCTAACAAAAACAATGCTCAGTATTTCAGAAAAAGGCAAGGTTGTATATAATTGAAGTAGAAAATTATTTTCATGTCAGGACATACCTTTATGACTGGCTCGCATGAAGGATTTCGCAAGAGGCACAATATGCTCCATGTAATACCTTAGTGAAGACCCAGCAATATGTCTCTTCAATATGGGTACCAACCAGACATTGGAACAAGTAAAATTATCAGCATGAACAGAGATTGGTATGAGTGTGAGTATCCTCTCTGGCCCCATGGCAACCACAGCGGATCCAATGCAATCTCGAAGCTGCAAGGTCATTGAAAAGGGCAAAACAAATGTCAGTAGACATGATTTTTAGAGTAGTATTTAATGTTCGACACAAAAGAAATATATATCTACATGAAGTAGCTCTACATTGAAAAAGAACACATGATAAACCTTCAAATATCAACTATGATTCCTCTAACAAGAACCTTTTTGGACGTGATATGATCATGTTAAGTCAATCATGTGTATCATTACCATCTGATACCATTTCCATTAAGCTTTGGCTTATGTACCAGAAACCTTAGTCTGAGAACCTTCTTGGATGTGATATGATCATCTTAAGTTTATCATCTGGTATCATTTCCATTTAGCGTTGGCTTACGAACCAGAAATCTCAGTTTGACATTGTTGAAGTCTCAAAAGAGTCAAAACCCCATAGCTTCACCTCACTAAACACCATTAATCTAGGCCCCAAATGACTAGTTATACTAGAAACTTTTATGGAAATGGAGGGGGGAATAAATCATTGCTAGTATGACTGGTTGAGAGCAGCGTGAAGTAAATACAATGAATTTGCTAGACAGATTGCTTCTAGATGCGAATTTGCAAGCAAATTTGCACGACAGCTCCTATAAACACTGGTACAATTACCACAATTTTCATAAAACTTACATGATATGTATCGGGCTTATCCTGACTAACACAATTCATCAAGTCAGCAAGCTTGAGAACAAAATTCTTCATGAAGATAAATGAGGCGCTTCCTACAACAAAAGGCACAACATCATGACGAAAAGATGTATCAACCAATTTTAACATACTCATGCAAATAAGTTTTAGCAAATGACATTAAATGCAGGATTCTGTTTCTTTTGGAGAATAACATGACATGATTCTGATATACATGATAAAAAGCACTTTTCTTATGATTGTTACACATTAACAATACCCATCAGAACATCACATCAAATGTGTGAACTGGGAAAACCTGAAAAGTGTCAAAGCTCTTTCAAGAAATCTGATTTTAAGAATGTAAAAAAGAGAGGACATCTCAGTTGATTTATCTCTTACCTAATAGCAGTCAAAAATAGGCTAAATTATATGGTTTATAGATCAATTTCATTTTAACCACAAATCTCCTGGCTATATAAGAGAGAACTTTGAAATCATTTGACTAATTCCAAACACAAATGGATATAGTGCAGTTAATGGTGTATCAAATTCTGCTGACTTAAACAAAGTAAAATTCATACAAGCATTTCAATTAAAATTAGTTAAGCTCAACATAAACTACTAACAATTCTCCAGACATCATCAAGCAGTTTGAAGCAAGCATAATTATGTTGTAGAAATAGAAAATAAAAATAAGCTAGATAACTTAGATATAAATAGCTGCAAAGAAACAAATTCCACGTACTGAGTTTCAGGAATAAAGTGGATATGACTTCCAAAAGGTGCTCATTTGGAATTCCATTATATGAGCTCAAAGTACTCTCAAAGGTATCACAAGTCAATTTTATCATATCTGCTTCCTCACTTTCTTGACTTACATCTTCAAATGATTGGCTTCCCTCAGTTGACAGCTTTTTTGGATCTATGCAATGTTTGATGATCTCCTTCAAAATATCTGAAGCCTGTCTTGCAGTGGTAGTCTCACAATTTAAAAGACCTAGAACAACATGATTAAGATGCCACGTATCAGAAGACCATAAAAATGCATTGATCAAATGTCTACACCTGACAATAAAACCAGAAAAGCGCAATATCTTGGAAATTTTACAGAACCTGCATGTGATTGCAGTGTGATGAGTTTTGTGTTCTACCATAAACATCACTAATTTTAGTTTATAATCAAAATATTTCAGAACATCTTGAAATTATCGCAACTTGTGAGTGAGTGCTGACAATGTTGTTCGTATTAATTAAGCAGAACTCCAACACAAAGCCTGGATATAAACTTGATTTTGACACATATTAACATATAGAGGCAACATATTATGGAAATTCGATTTTAAGTCTAACAAAAGGAACACAATGTTTATCGATTCATTACATGACATGAATTGCATGTATCGTGGAATGTGATGACCTAAATAATGCATCAAAAACTGTCAAGACCCAAGAAATCAAAAGCCAAACAGAAGGATTAAACTTCATGGAAAACAACATAATATCTAAACAGATTATTAGCACACAATCATGAAACACAAATATTATGCAAGAAAATTAACGAACAACTAGATTCAATAAACGTTACAAGAGGAATACCTGCTATAGAACCACAAACTTTAGGAACATTCTTCATCCCACTAGTTGATCCATAGCAATCTTTACCAAAAGCAATTTTTAACAAAGTTGCTGCATAAATGACAGTGTCCATTGGATTCTTCTCACCAAAAGATACATAAAAAGAGAGAGAATTTATAAAATCCTCCATATGCATGCCAATAACTTCCTCTTTTGAAGTCTCGAAAAATGCTTCAATACATTTAAAAATATGTCTTGTAAGTGCTGTGAACCGGGAATTCAAAAGCTTACGTAGTTCCAAGAGTATTTTCGAGCATAGTTTAACAGAGAGGTATGGAATAGTAAGCTTCAGCAAGTTTAGCATATGAAGAATCTCTAGATTTCCAGATTTTGACAACGTTTCATCTTTAGACCCATCTTCAATCTTCAGCTCGCTTAAAGTAAGTGCCATGGGCATGTATCTTTTGAATGATGAAAGAACCAATTTGCTAGACTCTTTGATAACAGAAGGAGATTTAAGGGACTTCAAAACCTTCTCAAGACAATCTTGGGCAGTTCTCCGAACCTAAAAGGAAAAGAACCAGGAAACTAAATTTTATTTTTCCAATAATGCCAACAAATCAAACACTGCTACCAGTTGACTAGATGAATGCAGTGTAAAAGCATGTACCTTTGGCCGCTTATCAATGGACGACTTAAGTACGGTCTCGAAGCCTAAGTTAACAGAGCCCCAATCCTCCAAATCACAAAATCCCAAAATCAAAACCCCCAAACACTTGATCACACAACTCACGCTTGCCGCCCCTAACCCGTCTCTCTCCACCACTGCCACCAAAACCGTCACCGCCTCGCTCGCCTTATCACCGTTAATCCCTTTTGGTGGAATCAATGGCACTATAATTGAAACAAACGACAAGAGCGCCGCAACCGCTGTGGAATCAAGGGTTTCAGAATCGGAGAGATTATCGATTGCGGCAGCGAAGTAAGCGGGCGGACTAAGAGGGAGTGACTCAGCGGAGAGTATAGAACGAATGGCCGCGGCTGTGGCCAGGAGGTGGCGGTGGTGCTGGGCTTTAGAAGTGGAGTAGCGAGACAAGAGTTGTTGGCAGATATCAGAGTCGTCTTTGAATCCAGTCTCCGATTCTTCTATTGTCTGGGTGCCAATGTTTGGCTCCATGGCGGTGTTCGGGGTTTTCTTTGGGCGCCTTGGGTTTAAGAATGACGATGGCAATACTGGTAGGGTTTAAGAAATGCGAAGTCTAACAAAGAAAAGGCCCTTGTTAACCTTGAGTCTAATTTTGAGTAAAAATTTGATTTTCAATTACAATTTGAAATCTTTTTTAGCATATTTTTATATTGTCCTTGTATCTTTCTACTTAATTAGTAATTTTTTTAGATATATTATCCCGTAATTCTCATTAAATAACGGATTCGTTATTATTATGAAAATTTATATATTTTTGTGATTGTTTGAAATAATTTTCAAATAGAAAGATTTAATATTATTTTTTTATTTTATTTTTTATTTAAAAAATATACATAATTGTCTAATTTATGTCCGATCTATATGAATATTTGAAAAAAGTAAAATTTTATTATTGATGAACTATATTTCTTAAAAAAATTATGTTAATTAAATAACACCTCATAATAATCGAGTTCCACGTTATAAAAAAAATATTTCTTATAACTTCATTATAAAAGTTGTATTGTACTTAATCTTTAATGTAGTTATCAATTCTTTAATTTACAAAATTATTATATTTAATATTTAAGCTCTAGCTCTTAGACAGTGCATGTGCATGATCTTTGCTCAAGATAATCTTCCACTTAATGGCTATATTTTTTCAAACCGCCAATTGCTATTTTTTGCTTTAAATTCTTATAGAGTTGATAATTCTGATTTTGGTTTAGTTGCCGCTGATTATAAATCTATTTTAATTTCTAGGCATGATATTAAAATCGCGTGGATTAAAAGATAGGAGAATAAGGAAGCTCATTTACTTGCTCAAGTTTCCATTGATCATTTTCGTTTTCATATTTGGGACTCAATTCGAGACCTTTTATTTGATTATTGTTCTTCGAAATAATATAAGCTTAGTCTTATTCCTATTTAAAAAAAATTATATACAACCATGTTTATCAATTTTTTGATAAATTTTTTATTTACGTTATCTAAATCGTTATTTTAGTTATGTTTTTGTATTAAAGTTTACGTGTCTTGGCATTCATGTCCATTTACAACAATATTCACAGTGTTTTTTTTTTTTTTTTTTTTTTTTTTTTTTTTTTTTTTGAACATTTCTTCATATTTTTACAGTTTTTACAACATATACAAATGAGCTCTTCTTAGTTGTAAGGCTCAAGTGGCCTTTTTTTTTTTTTTTTTTTTTTTTTTTTGACATTTTTCATATTTACAGTTTTTACAACATATACAAATGAGGCTTCTAGTTGTAGGCTCAAGTGGCCCCTTACTAATTTTCTATCTTAGGGCCTTTCTCATGGATCTCACCATTGGGCCTGGCCTTGCCTTTTTGGGTCTTCTTTTAGGCCCGCATAAAAAATTTCTTAAAATTTTTAAAATGTTATATAAAAAAAAATGTCAAATATATAAATACAGTACTTATAATTTAAAAAAAAAGTACACTATTTAGCACACAAAATTTTAATGAATTCAAACTGGTACACGGCCAGCAATATAGATCAAATGATGTATAATATTACCAAATAAGACAGGACAAATTACGATTATGACCAAATTTAAAAGACTAAATACTTGTTATTTACCATTAACCTTATTTCCCATCTTTGTTGTTCTTTATTTTACACGTGAAGAATTTTATTTATTTATTTATTTATTTTCAAGGAAGTAAAGTAAACGATTCACGAGATGCAGCGTAGGCCCAGCCGAAACCAGCCAAGAACTTAACATTTCCCGATGTACGGATAACGGCACAGATGGCTGGTTTGAGTTGTACAAACGTTATTAGTATCCACAACCTTAAGCACCCACGTGTTGTATTCTGTTTCGCAGAAGCTTCCGATTCCACAACAGATCCACCGTCAAAAAAAATATTATAGTTTCATGGGACCCATCAGTCAATTTTCCGCAATTTGTGCTGATCTATTCCGTCCGATCTTGTTCTTCTGTTAGGTCCAAAAAATGTTTAGACCCACTTTCACTTGAGGTGCGTTCAGACATAGCCCAATTCACCTATATTAACGGAATAAAACGAAATTATTTTTAAAATTCTGGTTATGAAACCAACCAGAAGTGGAACAATTCGTTTAAGATTTTAGTTTTTTATTACACAAGTAGTCCAATATAAGATTTGATAGTGAGTTGCGTTCGTAAATGTATGGTTCGCAAGAAGCTCACCGGGAGATAATTTGGGGACAAAGCTTTCAATTTCATAGGTCCCAAGAAGCAAATTCTCTGAATTATTTTATATTTTTTCTTCAATTTAAAAAATAAAAAATAATTTCCTATTTATGTTACTATTAATTCACTTCCTTCCTATGCACACAAATAAACTCATATCACATGCAACAGTGTCGGCAGAGGTGTATACATAAATATAATATACATACACGTGTTCACAATATTAATTATTTTGTACAATATTAAAATTATAAAATCTAAATATGGTTGAAAGAATTAAATAAACTGTAATTATTACAATATGCATTCAAAGTTCATCGTATTTTTACAACTTAAAATAATTAATCAATTTGTAATAATTTTTTTCTGGTCTATTATTTTATTAGAATCAATATATAATAAATACCATAATTGTTTTTAACTATTAGATTATAAATATTTAGAAATTAACTTGCATTTCGATTGCATTTTTTATTCATATTTAATTAAGGGACTTTAAAGCTACCGATATTTATTTTATTAGATGTTGGAATATTTTTTCTTTTGAGGCTATTTAAATCAAAATAAATCTTTCAAATAAATAAGGAAAAATTATGGACAAACATAATATAATGATTTCAATTTTTAATACCAAAGAAAATTTATTTTCTCAAATATTAATGCAAGTAAATATTTAATTAATATCACATAGAACATTTAAAATATAATATGAATTTATTCATTTGGTAATTCTCATTCCATTATAAGAAAAATATAGGTTAGAAAAAAATTAATAAATTGGTTAATTATTTCATTCCATTACAAGAAAATATAGATTAGAAAAAAATAATAATAAATTGAATTATTATTTAAAGTTATAAAAATATCTAATTCAAGGATGCAATTAATCTTTAAGTTTAATTCTAGAATATTCGTTAAAAGTTAAAATAGAGCATAATTGCAATATTTTGGAAAGTTTAGAGTATTTTTTTTTTTTTTGTCTTATATTAGACTTATTTGTTGTATTCAAATCAACTTTACATGGTCACAGTTAAGGCTTATCGTCCTTTCCTACAAACATATTTAGTGAGGATCAAATTAGAGAGTTCTTCCCACATGTCCAGTCTACGTTATCAACCGAGCTGCAACATGTAAGTAACTTTTAATTTTTTTAAATTTGTTACAGTTTAGTTCTTCAATTTTCAAAATGCACCAACTTTTTAATATCTGAATTAAAAATTTTCATTACTCCAAATGCAAAGACAGAATGATTATTTAATTTAAAAGGCAAAGTATTAAATTGTAACGAATTCGTTGATTGTTTTCTATTTATTTTTTTGGGAGGAAATGTAAATAACTAATTTAAAATTAAATTTTGTTTTGGATAAAAAGGAAGGTATAAACCTCAAAAGACAAAAATTAAGAATATGGAGTATATAGAAACTATAGATAATTATTTCACATTGGAAGTATAGAAATTAATTTAAAATCAGCATTTTTTAAATGAATTAATTTATAAAGTGTACTCCACCAACCTTTTACGTTTAAATAATTGCTAATTAAATTGGAGGTCCATGGACTTTATATACATTAATTTAATTGACATGTTATTTATTATAAATAACGATAATTAAGAAGGGAAATATATATAATTAAAATCAGCATTTTTTAAAACTGAATTAAAATTTATAAAGTTGTCACTCCAACCCAACCTTTTAGCGTTTAAATAATTGCTAATTTAAATTGGAGGTCCATGGACTTTATATACATCTACATTCTAATTACATGTTTAATTTATTATAAATAACGATAAATTAAAAGGGAAATACTAATATATATACTATATATATAATATATATATATAATATATAATATATATATGAATAATCAATAATATCAATAATAATTTATGAATAATAATAATATAATAATAATTACAACATCCCAAGAAAAAATACCATCTCAGGGAAGATGAGTCATAAAAATAATATGACGAAATAAATAGTAACAACTTAAAAATGAATGAATTCTCACATTGTTATTATCACTTACAGTTTCATTTTTAAGCACTTTTACAATCAATTAGCCTAATGATGAATTCATATTTGGGGTCCATTCAGCAATTTCAGCGATTTTAGTAAATGTTAATTGTTGTATAACTGTCATTTATTTTACTAGCCGTTAGCGGTTAGATATTAGTTTACAGTGGTTAGTTGTATATATAACGATTTAAAATAAAAATATTCAGTATGAATAAGTATTTGGTTAGCTTTTTAATATAAAAAGACAAAAAAAAAAAAAAAAAAAAAAAAAAAAAAAAAAAAAAAAAAAAAAGATAAGGTCATAGAGAACAAAACAAATACAAGTGATGCTAAAACTCTAAACGTTATGATAGATGTGATATTATCGAACACAATAATTAATTAAAACAATGTTTTAACTCAATCAAAATATGAAACACTACTTCAAACATTCTTGCTGAATAGAGCCTTGATTCACAGAAAAGTTCAAATGGAGTTTTCTCTCATGCTTAAAAAATAAATTCCTTACTTATATATTGTGACTCAATTAACAACGTAGGCCGAATATATGGAAAAAAATTTCGAGTTTGATTCCCACTAAACACACCTGCAAAGAGGGGCAAAGAGCCTTGACTGTGATCAAGTTTGAGCCGAATTATGCAGTTTTAGTAACAGAGTCGGATTAGGCGGTCTCTAGTAACATGGTGCGGTAGTTTAAAAATAATAATAATAAATTACTTTCTTCTCAAAACAAAATAAAATAATTTTTCCTTAAAAAAAATTAATTGTCATACACTTTTTCCAACTTGTAAACCCACGTTTTGTGTTGATATTTTGTTTCATGTTTTCGAAGTGATTTAGTGGGTGACTTTTACTCATAAGTTCGAATTTGAACTTCCTTTGTAATTAAAAGAAGGAAAGAAAGAAAAGAAAGAAACATCTTTAAAAAAAAAAAAAAAAAAAAAAAAAAAAAGGATAAGAAACAACCGTCAATTTCGGAATAAATGTTGAATTTTGGATAAGTTTAGATATAAAATTAACTTTGAGTTTATGACCAATTTAACATACTCTAATAAAAAAATTATAAAATTATTTAGTTAGTTTTGTTAAGGTGCTAATAAAATTATATATATTATTTCAGTTTTTGGTAATATATAATAGTATTTTAATCCCATATAGAAGATTGAGAAGAAAAATGAAAACAAAAAAAAAAAGAAAAAAAAAAAGAAAAAAAAAAGGAATATATATAAAAAAAAAAAAAGAAAAAAAAAAAGAAAAAAAAAAGGAATATATATAGAGTTGAGTTTCTTCACTTTTATTAATTCAAAAATTTTCATAGAACATGTTTAGAATTTGGGTACTTTATTTAAATATATTTTTCTTAAATATATATATATATATATATAAAAGATGAGATTGTACAATCAATTTTTAGTAGTCACAATATCACCCTTAAATGCAAAGTAGTTAGTGTGTCTATATATATTTCAGTTTCCTAATATGCTATTGTCGTTTGTCAATGTCTCAATGGTTTTCTTTAATCCAAATTTCTTTATTATAATTTGTAAATTGACAATTCAATAGCTATAGTATGTGTCGATTATGAAAAATAGAAAATTAATTAATTAATTAAAACATATAATTTCATAGTTCTAATTTAGGAAGAAAAAAAAATATAAAGACATATTAAGATTAAACAAGAGTTATGTTCTAATCATATCAAATATAAAAATAAAATTATATCTAATTTTATAAGACATAAAAAATATCTTATTTTGTATACCTCACAAGAAAATAAACTCATCAATTGGATGTACTAACAATATAATATCATGGGATAATTTTTACACTTCATATTAAATATAAACCTATTCATCACCCAAAATTAAACTATTCACAATTAAGATTAAGAAATTCGTAAATGGAAAAAAAATTCATATTTATAATTTGATTTTAAATAATTAAAATCTAATTAATAAATAGAAAGACCCTTCAAAAAAATCAATAAAATAGAAAGAAAATCAACTAATTACCTAACTTGTATGTCTTTGTATTTCTCTGCCTTTACATGAATATATACGTGTATATATATATATACGCACAAATACAAATACATGTAGTGGAGAGTAGTGGAGCGTGCGTGCGTGCGTGTGTGGAGATAGCAAAAGATAAAACAAAAGGCTTTTTTAACTTACTCATACTCCAGCCCGAGGAGAAAAAAACCGAAACTACAGAGAGAGCTAGAAATGGGAATCACAGCAAAGTCCAAGGCTAAGAGTAGCAACGAGAATTGGGGTATGGGATTGCTTCTAGTCTTCTTCCCCGAAGAAAACTCCGCCGCCGCCGTCACCTCCACCACCACCACTCCTACCGCCATTGTTGATAAAGTTAACAATAGTCCTTTTTCTTCTTCAAACCTCAATACTAATTCCAAAACCATAAAAAGAACCAATTCTAATAACCCAATTCTTACGAAAACCCAGTCCACCATTTCTATTTGCGCTCTTCTATTGTTTCTTACCCTTCTTCTTTTCACTCTTTCCACTTTCGAACCCACCACCGCCATTAAAACACCTCGAAGATTTCTTTCCGACAATAATAATAGTAATAAATCTCAGATTAACAAATTCAATAACCACCACACCTCCAACACTGGAAAATCTTGGTTTTTCAAGATTTGGAGTAACAATCGTCCCAGAAATGGTACTAAATTTCAGTTTGTTTCTACTTCTGCTCTTCAAGGAATGGGTAAGCTCTATTGCCGTGGAACCAGGGCCATGAACGATCTTGTGGTTGCTCATGTAGTTGAAGACACTAACGAAGATGAATTCAAGCTTTTCTTGCGACTATTATTGAGGTCAGGTCTTTTTGCTAAAGCTGATGTCGTTTTTATTTTCGGTTCTTCGTCGTCTTCTTCAAGATTCGATGGTTTGATTAAACAAGAGACAGACTCGTTTTTGAAACTCGTTCATTACTACAAAGAATTGAACTCAACGAGTCGTGACTCGGTCTCGGCGAGTTTAAGATTCGATGTGACTCATTTTGTTAAACATGGGAAGAAGGAAATGGGAGAGCCTTTATGGGGGAAGAGAACACGGGTTAATAACTTCAATGAATCAGAAGAAAGTGGCAGTCAGTTGACTCGGTTGAGTTATGGATCGGTGGTCGGTTTTGAAGCAAATGAGCTCGACCCGGAGAACTCGCTCGCCGGATTTTTAGACCATGTACCGATGAGTTTAAAAAGATGGGCATGTTATCCAATGTTGCTTGGTCGAGTTCGAAGAAATTTTAAGCACATAATGTTAGTAGACGTGAAAGCCTTGGTTTTACTGAATGACCCACTCGGCCGAGTCAGGAATCAGAGTCCTGAGTTAGTGTACATATCAACAAAACAAGAAACAAGTAGCTCAAGCAAGCACAGTAAAAGAAACATGGACAAGAGTCAGTCTCATACACAAGTTAATTCAGCGATTTTGATGGGTGGAGCAAGGGGAATTCGAAGGCTTTCGAGTGCAATGCTAACTGAAATTGCTCGAGTTGCAATGCAACACAAGGCAAGGAAGAATTTAGTTACAGAGTCAGCAATACTGAGTCAACTCGTTAGTAATGGGCATATATTGAAGAACATTGAATTGATGACGTCAAGTGAGCCAATCTCAGAACCGAGTTCAGTGAGTGGGTCAAACTCGTTTTGGTTGGTTAATTATAAAATTATCCAACGTGGCAATGCTAATCATGATCTTAATTCAATAATTATGAAGCATGTATGTTCATGTGAAGTAGATTCTTCTGTTTATAGAGATTGCTAGCAAGCAAATAAGAAAGGGAAGGAGAATAGAATTTTAGGTAAAAGAATACAGAATAAGGGACATAAGGGTTTTTTGTTGTTTCTACAGTTTATTCTATAGTTGTCTTTTTGTATTTATTTTCTTTTTTTAATTTTATTTTTCTCCAATGAGTTTTGTTTTTACATGTAAATGCTAATGTTTATTTGTGAAAATTACATATTAAAATTTTTGGAAAAGGTTCATTAGAAGTGATATCATCAGCAATGATACATGAGCATATGACAACGACATGGCAAAAAGCAATTAATTATTTTGGATTTTTATAATCTAAGAGTAATTAGCTATTCATCAAATGCTACACGTAGTTGATTCCTTTTGATCTAATATTATCTTCAATGCCATTAAAGTATTTATAAAGGTATAATGCCAAAAAAAAAAAAAAAAAAACAAGTGCCATTAAGTTTTATAAAGGTATAATGCCAAAAAAAAAAAAAAAAAAAAAAAAAAAAAAAAAACTAAACAAATATTATGATTTAACTATGTTTTCTTAATCTATGTAAAAGATAAAATAAGTCTATTTTTTTAATATGGAGAGAGTATTATTTTACTAATCTTTGATTAATAATAATATAATAGTATATTTGTTGAAAAAATTATTAAACTTATTAAATAAATTTCAAAACTGAATGCAATCGAAAATATTTAAATTAAACCATTGAGTTTTTCATTTATGAAAATTTTTATTTTATTTTTAATTGAATTAAATGAATGAATATAGAATTAGTAGATGATTAGATTAAACTATACATTTGTATAAATTTCTTATTAAAAGGGTTTTACCTGAATGTCATCATGATCTGAGCGTGCATAAATGATATAAATTATAATTAAATAACGAAGAAAGTTAAGTATTATAATTTAATATTAAAATAATTTAATAAAAAAGAAGTTGCTAATTAATGGTTCTTCAAAAGGAATGTTGATAATAATTAGGTATAGACTATATTTATTGTGGATTTATGGCAATAATTAAGCTAAATCTTTGACTTTTTTTTGCTGGTGGTCAACTTTATTACATTTCTAATTTTAACTCAAATATTTTATTTTACGTACTTGATTACTGAGCAGTATTAATCTTTAATTAAGCACGCCAATGTTCCCATCAAAAGACCAGCGTAAATTAGTGAAAGAAAATTGCATCTTTCTAGGCGAAGAAAGTGCAAGAAAATAAGAGAAAAAAAAATTAAAAAAGAAAAGAAAAGGAAAGAAAAAAGCCAAACAGAACTTAAAAGAGAAAGAGAGGGAAAGAGAGAGAGAGTCATGGAGAGAATGTGAAATACCTACGCGTAGAACATTGAATAAAGGAAGGCACGTGATGTTGAGATTTTTCATCTACGCGTTATGTTTTTTACTAATTTATTTTAATTAATTTATTATTTTCATTCGGCTTTTGGATTTTTGAAGCACAAAAAGCATTGAAACGTGTCATTTAATTAGTGCATTAAAATTTTTTTCTTTCACTTTTTGCTAACGCCAGCTCGTCTGCCTGACCAAAGTTAGTAAATCAATTCACGTGGGATCAAAAAACTCAAACACAAATTTACATTAAAACGGTGCCGTATTTCATGTTTCTCTTCTGATGCTAATTTATTGAGGTATTGTTTACTGAGCCCTGAAATGGAGAAGCGAGTGATCTTTTTTCCCATTCCAAAGACTGACATGTTTAATGCTATTGCAGAGAGAGAGGATTGAATTGATATTGGTTTGCTGTTGGGAGTCATGTCACTTCATTGCTATTTATTTTCAAATTTACAGGTTTTTTTTTTTTTTTTTTTTTTTTTTTTTTTTTTTTTTTTTTTTTTTTTTTTTTTTTTTTTTTTTTTTTTTTTTTTTTTTTTTTTTTTTTTTTTTGAGAAATAAAGTGCTATAATACTTCATTTGTTGATAAATTTACGTGATTTTTAGAATAATTTTTTTATCGAGAGATATAACTCATTTTGAGAATCTAAGGGATAATTAATGAATTTTTTTCAATTTCAACCTTATATATTAAACGCATTCATTTTTAATAATGTGATATAAAAAGGTAATTTAGTTAAATTAATATCATCTTTGTTATATAATATTATTGTGACATCCTACTGAGTCGAGTCATTTCATGGAGTCGAGTTGAGTTGAGTTGAACCAAACCCGGTTGGGGTAGAATGGGTTTATAAGTGGTTTTATAAGTGGAGTTTACTTGAGTTAAGAGAAAAATCATAAGCTATGGGTGAGGAATTTATTTGAATTAAAAAGATTGAGGCTTTGGTATTAAGGGTTGTAGCCATGTTTATAACTTGAGGGTAACCCATCTTTACGAACTTTACCACACAAAGTCATGGATCTTCTTAGAGCCTACCCGTGCATACCCATTTCAACTTTCCCATTTCTCATGCTCTCTAATCTTTCATCTTCTTTCATTGTCTTCCTTCTCTTCCACCTTCTTTTCAAAATTTTAATTGGTAGTTAGCCTTAACATTCAATTTTTCTTCTAATCCAAGTAACAAGTAAGTAAACCTTCTTGAAGTTCATAATTGAATCATTTGGTGTTGTTATTTTAGAATTTATAAGAATTCTTCTTTATAGGTGAAGGGAGTTCTAAGGGAGTAGAAAAAAGAAGCTAAAGAGGAGCTCAAGCTTTTGGAGTAAAGGTTTGATATCTCTTGTTCTTTTCCATTTTCTTTGCATGAGAAATTGTGTGGTGTGTTGCTACTGAGACATATTGCTTTATGTTGAGTGAGAGGACTGGTAATGGTGAGAAAACAGGGGAAAACAGGGGAAGTATTGAATAAATGAAGTGAGTATTGAGTTTATGTTGAAACAGGTTTTGCTGGCTGGAAATTTTACCAGTGAACTTTCATCATGATTTGAACCCCATTTAATGATTGGGAATTTGGAATGTCATAGAAGAGTTATTGCTTTCCTCTAACCAAACCCGGTTGGGGTAGAATGGGATTTTAAGTGGAGTTACTTGATTGAGAGAAAAGATCAAAGCATATGAGTGAGGATTGATTTGCATTAAAGATTAAGCTTGGGTATTAAGTGATAGCCTTTTGCTAATTAAGGTACCATTTAGAACTTTTACACAAAGTCATGAATATTCTAGAGCCTACCCGTGCATATCATTTCACTTTCCCATTTTTCATGTTTATCTTCATCTTCTTCATTTTCTTCCTTTCGCTTCTTCCACCTTCTTTTCAATTTTCATGGTAGTTAAGCCTTAACTTCAACTTTTTTTTCTATCCAAGTAAGTAAACCTTCTTTAAGTTCATAATTGAATCATTTGGTGTTATTATTTTAGAATTCATAAGGATTCTAATTTATAGGTGAAGGGAGTTCTAAGATTGTAGAGAGAAGAAGCTAAAGAAGAACTCAAGCTTTTTGGAGTACGCGCTCGCGACTTTCAAGTACGCGCTCGCGACCTTGCAAGGCGCGCTCACGACTTATGTTTTCACGCACTTTTGGATTTCTTTTTCAATGCAATTGTATTCCTTGCTTCACTTATATGCCTCCAATCACTTTAACATCAAAATACAACATGAGACCATGTATCAAAACATCATGCAAGCATACAAATGATGTGAAATCAAATAAACATTATGATTTATGAACTATGAATATGATGTTGTGTTATATTATGTGATGTTGTTGTTATATTATTGACATACCACATTAATGCTCCATTGAGGTTAGTAGAACCATGTAGATAAGGTATGTCGCGACATAAAGGATAACAGATCTGCACTCTCAATACAGTTTTGATACTCCAGCTACAGGCCGTGAGTGGATATGATTATATGGGCATAGCAGCCAAGCCATACAGTATTCATTCCAGTTTTCATACAGTTTTTCTTATCACTTTGGTTTCATATAACTTATGGAGCCATAACAGATATCTTGACATAACATTTCATGAATTTTACAGTATGTATAACAGTACAAAAGATAATCAAAAGTATCATGCATGTGTGCCTATATGTGCCATTATGTGTTTGCATGGTTCTTTTCTATACATCGTATGTGTTTTAATTGTTTCTTTATCTGTTGAAAATATCCACTGAGCCTTTATTTGCTCAGCGAGTTACCTGTTTAAATCGCAGGTTTTGGTTTGGACCGTAGAGAATCGGCTTAAACTGCTACAGTTCATTGTAGATAGGACTCAGTCTTCAGGGTAGTTTTCTCATTTTGATATGGATATCTTTTGTCCTACCCTTTTTATGGGCATGTACAGGGACTACAGTTTGGGCCATTTTTCCATGTTGCCACTAGTATCTTGTTTTGTAAATAGTAAATTACATTATTTGTATACAACATCAAGCATGCTATTATTTCAATATACATTATGATTTCAGTGTCAGGCCATACAGTCAACCAGTTTGTAACGTCTCGGTCCGGTTCATTCGGGTTCACGGGTGGACCGGGAAGGGGTGTTACAATTTATCACATTTGTAATTTCACATTCGTTAAGAAAATCATTAAATTTGTCTAAGTTACAATAACTTACCGAGTAAATTGACTATATTATCCTTAATTTGATACTACTTCTCTATAAAAACTATTACTTGAAGTAATAATTATTGGTCTTATACAAAGGGTAAACATGGAAAAAATGAATTTATTACTCCTTAAACAAATGTGACAAGTATTTTGGAACAAACTATTTTCTCAAATATGACAAGTATTATGGAACGGAAGTAGTATATTTTTTTTGTTATAATCTAGGTGAATTAATTACATTTTTAATCATTGGAAAAACCTTAAATGACTTATTTTTGTGAATAGAGATGACAATTTTATTCGATCTCTAAGGATAAGTGATCCCATTCGACTTGATTTTGATATATTTAAATAGGGAATAAACGAGTTTAAGATGAGTTTAGAAGTATTTTACTATTTGTATTCAGTTCATGTTCAAAGAATCAGATACTCGTTAGTCCAGTAACTATTTCCCGCTTAATTAATATTCTAAAAATATTTAAAATTATTATTTTTCTAAAAATAAAATTACATATATACACCTTTTAAATTGTAATTAATACTATAATTATATTTTATATCTATAATTATATTTTATTGTTTATTTTTAAAAAATAAAAATAAATAAATATTAAACGATATTCAAATGGATAAGGGTATTTAAATGGTTAATTATAATTGAGTTTGGAACGCGTTCAGGTATTAAATGTCGACTTCTAAATGGGTTCATAATAGATTCGAATACTAATTTATAATCATGTTCAAGTTCGGATTATGCATTTTAAATGGATACCCAATGCCATCCCTATTTGTAAACAAAGGGAGTAATTTATAATTGTAAATTTCATTATAACCATGAACAAAGGGAATTATACCAAAAACCTTCAAATTCTAGGGCATTATGGCTAAGGAATCATTTACAAATTGCATAATTCTTTAATTTGAATTTAAATCAAAATTCTCAATAGGTAGTATAATCTCTATAAACTAATAACTTAGAATTACAAAGATTGTGAATTAAGAAAAATATTAATTAATTAATTAAAATAATAAGCTATTAAATTATAGAAATAACTATATTCCATGCACATTATATTTTTTGTTTGCTAGATCAATGTATTTCTTTAAGATGAATGTATTTATTATTTCCAGCAATTTCACTTCAAGAATGTTGCCTCTTCCATTACGAATAACAATTATTTTGTCTTGTTATAAGATAACTATATACATTCTTTGACCTGAACAGTGTAGTTCATTGAAAATGAATAGTATAGTTGATCGACAAAGAGTACTTGCGAGCAAACTCTTATCAAGTCAGCTCATTTGTTTCCACAGCGAATGGAGATTAGTCAAATTTACTTAAACCATTAAAATGGATATAAATATGTACATCTAATGAAATATCAAATACTGTATACTGTCTTCTGTTTTGTTAGGTATGTGTTTTTTTTTTTTTTTTTCCAAGACCTGTTTTAAGAATAGATTGATTCAAAGAGACATGATCACCATGGGATGTATGGGTTCAAGAATGTGACCTATTCAACTATGAAAAATCTCATCAACTATTTTGTTTTATTATAAGAAATTTCACTTAAACAAACAAAAATCATAATACAACACTTTGACTAAATTTCTCCTTGTAGTATAAGAATAAGAAACTTTGACTAGATTAATCTAAATTTTATTACAACTGATTTTAATTTGGTAATTCATGATTAAAAAATTTTGGAGTAATCTCTTAATTTAGAAATTTAAATGTCAATTTCATCCTAAATTTCAATAAAGTTAGCATAAAAAACAAACCATAAACACTCCATAATGAGATTAAAAATAGGAAATAGGCAAATTGTAGGGACAATGTCAGCATCTTATTGTCCTATAAAGAATTAGCTTTTGTGAATAATAATAATAATAATAATAATAATAAAGCAAATCCCAACTCTTTTTCACAAGTCACAAACTAGCAATCAAGTCACCATTAATTTACATCATTGAATCAATAATTAAATTATTTGATTATTAGGAATAATAGATATTTAAAGTTTAAACCCAATTAATAAACATAATAAGTCCACAAAAGTGAAAATTCTTTTAGGTCAATTTGGCATCAATTGATACTTTTCTCTTTTTCTTTTTTTCCCCCCTTGGAATTCTTCACTTTAATTTTCTTTTTGAATAGAACTTACTTAGTGGGTAATAGAGGATAGAAGAAAAGACCACAATTTTGTCTTTTATCAAATAATATTTTCCTTCACAAATAAGGTAAATGGAAAATTTTCAATTTACCAATATAGTGATATGTTGAATATGAGCATAATTTTGTAAAAACAACAAAACTTTCCATATCTAAGCACATTTTGCCATATAAAGTTTATATTTGAAACTATGAAGCCACATATTTTACAAATAGTGGTGTAAGAAAATAACATCCGTTGACTTTTTTTTTTCATACTTGCACAAAGTTTTTAAGCTCGTGTCCATTTTAATGGTCTACATTAAATCTGATCAATCATCACTCGCTCTTGGAGGCAAAAGGGCTGGTCTGGAGGAATTTTTATTGCGGATAATCAAATCCATAATCTAAATTATAACGATCAACTCCGTAAATACTCTTTGCAACTGAGTTATCCCATTCGGGTTATAACATCCATTAACTGAATTCAATTCAATTAATTGAATATATAAATATTGGAGCAATTCAATTTTGTTTTGCCAAACTTTTCATATTTGAAAAGTCATTGGTATTTATATTTATACCAAATTGTCATTATTAATTTATGAAGTGTAAGTGTAAGGAAATTTTTCCTTAAAAAAATATATTTTACTTTTCAAAGTTTATTTTAAATATCACTACTACATTTTGAATTCAGTCCAATTAAATTAGTTGACAAAATATTTTTCCAAATAAAGAAAACTAGCAAATGAGGCTAAAAAAAAATATTTCAAATTAGCCAATTACCTGATAAGCACTTAACTTGCTCGAGTAATACATTCATAAATTGTTCTCTAGGAAAAAAAAAAAAAAAAAAAAAACAATTCATAAATTGTTCCTCTTAAGGAAAAAAAAAAAAAAAAAAAAAAAGCGAAGGGAAGCCACCGACATTAAAATATTGGTTCCACGTGTCTTCATAAGATTTTTAATGTATTTATGTGTGTGCTTGTAAAAGACAATAACTATAGTCTTTTTCATTGACAACTATAAGTGTGAGAATATATTAGTGGACCAACAAAAAGAAGAGGAGAGACATACAGACCGCATTTTTCACAATAATGGATAATAAAAAGGATATAATAAAATTATTTTGCAAAAAATAAAAAATAAATCAAACTAATTCTTAAATAAATTAAAATTTTTTTAAGATGTAAATCAAATTAAATTAAAAAGTTTAGAAAATTAAATCAAACTAATTCAATTCCATATTAGTTATTATTATATTGATACATACCTATTTTTCAGACTTAATAAAAATCGAATTAAATAGAAAAAAAATTTCCTACCAAACTTAGTTATGAATTTTTTAAGTTTATTTTTTTTGGACTTAGCAAAAGCTAAAACCGATTAATCATGTAAAATACTAAATTAAATTCTATACACCAAGCTAATTAAAAAAATATTTTTTAAAACATATTATTAATTTATCTGTTTTTTAATGTATGATAAAAAATATTTTCGTTTAAACTAAAAGCCTGTTTGTTAGGTGAGTACATATCTTTTGCGAAAAATATATATGATATATATATATATATTTTGATATATTATATATATTTTTTTTTTTTTGGGTGGTGAAAGAAACAAAATTATTCGTTGGAAGCTTTTTTTTTTTTTGGTGAAAGAAACAAAATTATCGTTGGAAGCAGATCCAATAAAAGAAGATGGGAAACATTGAACGATATGTAAGATTTTGTTTTTATTTTTGAATGGAGGAAGATGGAAGCTCAGGCTCCAACTGCTGTTATGGTCAGTTATGTTAAGAGCACTGAAATAGAAGTTGGCTCCACCTTATTTTTTGAAATTGACTTTGAAGTTTTTAGTGTACCATTGCTTAGCTGTGGCTTTTTCTCTATTTGGTCCTACACCCATTACATTTCCTTAGTAGACAAAAATTAAATTCTCTTTCTCCTTTCCCTTGTATTTTCATTTTCTAATAATTATATTATTTATTTCTAAAAAAAAAAACTATATTATTTATGGTACATAGCATCACAGTGACATATGAAGCCAACATCATTTTGAATTTAGGGTTTTTTTTTTTTTATTTTTTCTTTGTAACTAATTTGGATAAAGACCGGTTAAAGGACAACACCACGATTTAGTAAATACATCACATATATTTCATATTTGGAGGCAGGAGATCCGTTGCACCGTTCACATTTAGACAATTGCTGATTATATAGAAGGTCCTATTCTATTTATTTTATTATATTGTAATATTAAAAATTAATTAAAAATATTACAATGTTTTAATTTGAAAAAAAATACTTTATACAGTTTTAAAACAATGGGTTACACAATAGGAATAGCCTTTCTCTGGACTCATTAAATTGGTAAAAATACTTGTAGTGAACAGAATTCGAGACCTTTCACTCTTCAAATAAGTGAAAAGATCGATCAAACTACATCTGAATAGCAAAAAAATAAAAAATAAAAAATAAAAAATAAAATTAGTAATTTGTAAACTTCCAAAGCCAGCTAATATACAAAGTGTAGCTAATAGTATATACGTATATATAGGTCATGTGAGGCTAATGGAGTAACATGGGTGATGCATGAAATTAATGCAGGTGATATGACTAAGGTGACTTATATATAATTATCCTGGCATGTGGTATGTAAATAGATTTCTATATATAATTCTTAATAATGTGAAGGCTTTGTATGTGTAGCAATGTGTCATGTGAACCTAACATGTTACTTCTTGTGAAAATATATAAAGCTATAAATTGCAAAATTTCTTCCTATTGGTCACAAAAATAGCTAATAATGGTTTTTCGATTAAGGGCTTCGTCTCTAAAATTGGTACTTGCTCGGTTCCTAATACTGAGCTTTGGGCTGTTATGGAAGGGCTGGAAATGGCCAAGGATTTGGATATTCAGGTGGAATGTGATAGCCTAGTTGGGGTCCAGTTCTTGAAGGAAACAGTTCAGTCTTCTGGCGCTCTTTAACAACTAGTCATTGCCATTCAATACTTGTTTCTTCAATTCACTGTATGTGAGGTTATTCATGTGTATAGGGAGGTCAATTTCTACGCAGACTCTCTCTAAAATTGCTAGAGACTATTCTTTGGGTACCTATATCCTCTTCAACCCTCCATCAGGATTGTTATCATGGATTTTGCATAATAATATGGATATCTCGTATCTTAGATTACCGATGTTTTCTTAGAGCTTTACTCTCTTTTCTCAGATCTTTGCTGATTTAGGAACTATTCGGTGACAACTTTTCAACTATTTTCGAATGTTTTGATTTAATTAAGATATTATCTCTGTTACTTATGTCGAATGTTGTAACATTTATACTAATGTTTAATACGCCTTCTATCCCATTTTGTTTGCTTGTTATTCCTTTTGTATGTGCCGAAATGTTTACAAGATTTGTAAATTTATATATTTAAATAATTATTTTTTTTGTAATAACTTTTATGTTTGTCCATTAAATGAAGGTATTTTATTAATATCTTAATGAGTTAAGGGTAAAAAAAAAAAGTACTCCCTTTATTCCAAAATATAAGTCATTTTTTGATGATTATTTTGTCACATATAAGTCGTTTTGAGTATTTTAAGGAGTAATAAATAATGTTTTTCAATATTACCATTATTTACATTAGATATAATAAATTATAACTATTAGTTTTGAGATAAAAGATAATTTGATCAAATTTCTCTTAGTTATATTATATGCTAGGAGAGTTATTTACTTCCTTAATTTTTGTATAAAAACTTTAAACGATTTATATTTTGGGCAAAAGGGAATAAAATAATTTTTGTAGACTGAATTTTTAGTGGCAATGAGGCAAATGTCATATTCAAGGTTTCAGTTTTTTAATGAATGTCATAAAATATCAAATATTAAGAAACTAACACATTTGGTCAAAAATAAAACAAAAATACTTGAAGTAACCTCAAACGATGTGAAACTAACAGATTTTGTCAAAAGGAAACGCTGAAAAAAAATGAAACGCTGAAAAAAAAAGGAAACGTTAAAAAAAAGAAAACACGAAATTTATAAGAGCAAATCCCTATACAACTTATATGATTCAACAACAAGGATGACGACCGGTAACGACGACCATAACAACGGTAAATACGATATATACAATATATATGGTGTATATACTGTATTGTAATATATATAACGAATATATACAATATATATGGTGTATATACTGTACTTGTAAATATATATATATTAATATATATATATATATATATATATATATATTTATATTATACTATATATTAAACCAAGTAAAAACGGTGGGTGTATATATATACTGTATCAGTAGATATAGTAAAATCAAATTACAATATATAGTATACAATATATATGGTGTATATGCTGTATTGATTAATATAAATATATATATATATATATTATATATATATATATATATATATATATATATATATATATATAACCAATTAACACAATAGGTTAACACCCCAAGTAAAACGGTGTGTAATATATATACTGTATCAGTAATATAAGTAAATCATTAATATATATAATTTGTACAGTATCAATCCAAACAGAATCAAGCAGTCCCTACTTTGTCTCTACACAAGCATAAATAAACAATCCATGGCGTGA
Organism: Jatropha curcas; assembly: GCF_014843425.1. The sequence goes on along the minus strand of NW_023591453.1, from coordinate 229,798 downwards.
CAGTGTGACAGTTTTTCCAGCAAAACATTAAAGTCACTGATATGCTCATACGAAAATGAAATCGCAGAAGAAAAATAGAATCATGTAATGACGCCAATAATGAAAAGAACACCTGATGGTGAAAAAATAACAAAAGTAAAAGGAGAAATAATGAATAAGATAAATAATAGTCGGCGACAAAATGAGAAAGACAGCGAACACGAAAATAATGGAGACTTGCAAAAGATGGCAAAGCACAAAAAAAGAAAATAGGAAATTAAATAAAAAATGAAACACTAAGCAATTTAAAACACTATATATAACAATACTATATGGTGTATATACTGGTGATTGTAAATATAATATATATATACCAATTAACACATTAGGTTAAACCAAGTAAAAACGGTGTGTATATATATACTGTATCAGTACATATAGTAAAATCAATTATATATATATTGTACAGTATCAATCCAAACAGAATCAAGAGTCCTACTTTGTCTCTACAAAGCATAAATAACATCCATGGCGGTGACAGTGTGACAGTTTTCCAGCAAAAATTAAGTCACTGATATGCTCATACGAAAATGAAATCGCAGAAGAAAAATAGAATCATGTAATGACGCCAATAATGAAAAGAACAACTGATGGTTGAAAATAACAAAAGTAAAAGGAGAAATAATGATAAGAAAATAATAGTCGGCGACAAAATGAGAAAGAACGACACCGAAAATAATGGAGACTGCAAAAAGATGGTACGAAAATGAAATCGCAGAAGAAAAATAGAATCATGTAATGACGCCAATAATGAAAAGAACAACTGATGGTTGAAAATAACAAAAGTAAAAGGAGAAATAATGATAAGAAAATAATAGTCGGCGACAAAATGAGAAAGAACGACACCGAAAATAATGGAGACTGCAAAAAGATGGTAGCAAAAAAAGAAAATAGGAAATTAATAAAAAATGAAACACTAAGCAATTAAAACACTGATAATTAAAATGGAAAATTAATAAAAAAAAAAACACTAAGGAATTAAAACACTAATGCCTAACAAAATAAAAAAGGACATAAAACTAAAAACAAACCGAAACTGACAATAATTTAAACTGAAAAGTCAAACTGACAATATCTAAACATAGGTTAAAAAATATGACATCTACTAGAATTACCTGAATTTTTAATATATATATTTTTGTCAAACTATGTAAATAAAATTGATTGAGCGGTATATTTCAGGGAGTGTTGTGAAACTTTGAAATAACTACCTCATATTCTACTTTGTGTATCTCCTTATTGATTTTCCTTCACTTCCTTCTTTATCAATGCTTACATTAGAAACTTCCATGAAGCTCCAATTTTATGGGCATCCAACAAATAAAGTCCATTTAGAACACTAAACTCAGGCCCATGGACCTAATTTTTGAAATGGGCTCGACACTTTTCTAATCTCTTTTGTTTCAGACGCCATCAGTGGAGCCTCAGCTTCATCATATCATCATATAGTATGATTAATTTAAGGATTTTGTCTTTTAATTTTCTTTTTTTTTTTTTATAAATTTTAATGTAAAAGTCACCTATACTTGCAAAATATTACATGTAATGATAATAGTTAGATTCAAATTTGGTTTGATTTAAGTGAATTTGAAAGTAACATTATAAATCAAACCAACTATTCATTTAAAATTGAATCAATCATCATTTATTAAAATCACTATTTACTATTCGATTTGATTTGCTTCAATTCAATTTGGACAGTTTGGTTGGTTCATGATAAACACATGCAAGAGGAAAAGAGTTAGAAAGTCACTTTAGACGTTACCATCGGGTTGGTTCAAATTAAAATTCTATAGAATCAAACCAGGAAAAGTTCAAACTTAACTGGACTAGAACTAAGAGAGAGAGTTTTGTTCCAATCACTCCTTTGAGATTTTGGGACCGAAATCAGCTTGAAACCACTAATTGAACCAGTGATTTTGGATCAATTCGGTTCTTAAATTAAAGGAAGACAGAGGGTAGGAAAAATCTAACCGAAGGGATAGGTCATTGGGCCTTGGGTGGGTCTGAGATCAGCCTTGAACTGGTTAAATTGGAGATCGAGGCAAACGGTAAAGGATAGAGCTTGTTAATTTATTAAAAAAGTAACGGGTATTAATTTGCTCTTTTCTATACGACATCGCATTACCCAGCTCCCTCGTCTCCACGTTCTAGCCTTCTCTTCTCTTTTCAGTGACAATCTCAATTCAACGCTTGTTATTTCCTAAACCCCAATTCCAATTTCTGTTCGATATAATCACATTTTTTTATGAAATAAAATCTCAATTCAATTAAAGTTTGAAGTTTTGGAAGGAAAAAACAAGAAAAATGGAAGATGCAGAATGAAAAGAGCTGAAATTTTGAAGAGTTAGAATACAAAAGAAAGTTCTCAGAGGAGAGAAGCAGGCAATTACATTATATGCTGTGTATTCAGGTTCATTATTTTATCCCGACGTCTTTAATTTTTGTTCGCTAAATTGATTTTCTTTTGCTGCAATTTCTCTTTTTTCATGTTTGATTAGACAAAAGTCCAGATAATCTCCCTTACCTGACGGGGGTTACGCCATTACTTTGGGTATTGTCGGCTTGAATCGACCGTGTCGGAAGAATCGTATTCGTATCGATACACCAAATCGGCCGATACTTTAAACCATGCTTTTCGTCTGTAATTTTTATCTTTATTATACTAAGAATGAGGGCTATTTAAGGTGTTACTTTTTCTTCTCAGTTTAATTTTTTGTAGTGGACAAGCAGTTGTGATGAGATTTAGTGTTGGATGCAGAATTCATGGCAAGAGTTAGGGATAGAACAGAAGATTTTAAAGATGCAGTTAGGCACACTGCTGTTTCGTCGGGGTACGATGAGGTAATCTTTTTGTCTATTAATTCACTCTAATCTCGAATTTGAGTTTTTCAAGTGTCAAAACTTAGTTGTGTGTTAAATTGCAGATTCTAATCTACTTATTTTTTCAGATAGGAAATTTGTATTCAGGCTTGAACATGAATGTTTGCTCTTCAAGTGATAATTGAATATTTCTGTTCATGATATTCTAGTAATATTTAGTTTGAATATTGGAAACATATCCTTTTGTTTGCATATCTTGATAAATTTTCTTATGGAATTCTTATTTGGTAATTTTGCCTGTGAAAACAGATGTTTGTAAGTTCTTTTCATCTTTTGTGATTTCTTACTGTTGTTTCTGATTTCTGTTTCTCTATGTGGTGTTATTTCCTTAAACAGTCCAAATTGGCAGCCATTTTGGCATCTTTCATTATTCATAAGCCTCGACAGCGCTTACCTTTTACCAAGGCTGCACTAACAACGGTATGTTTGCTGTTGGTACAACACCATTCTGATTAACAGAAATATCAGTGGAAATCATGGTCAACTTTATTTCTTTGCAATTTTTTACCTTTTTCATACTTTTTTGGAAAGAAATTATATATCAATAAGTTGTGAATATCTTTTTCTTTCATCTGGTTTATTAGCTCGAAAGCATCAGCACTTTGGAACAGTTTATAATAAAGCATCGAAAGGATTATGTGGATCTTCATCGAACAACTGAACAGGAGAGGGATAGTATTGAACATGAGGTAAGATCTTGAGCATGTTCCATTGTGGGGCCTTTGTGTTTCTGGATATTATAGAAACACTGGGGAATAAGTGATCTTTGATGGTCAACAGAGTTTGATAAGGGATGCAAATGAACTTAGTTACATTACAATTTTTTTCTTTGACATGTTTTTCAGCTTTTATTAGCATTTATTTCATGCAATTGTCACATTAACCTGCAATTGGGTCAAGCTTAGGTGGAATTGGGGTTTCACATCCCTTGGTCTCATTTTGATGAACTCATATTGCTTTGTGCAATCTTTTCCCAGAATATAGAAAAAAACCCTTGTTAACCGCTTCTTTTTCATGCTACATGCCTTTAAAAGTTTATTTGATGCATTTTCTAACTACTTTCTCTTGAATGGGATTGATCACACCTCAATTTTCTAGCAAACTGCTATCTTGTATTTACTTTTTGTTTGTAAAAACAAAGCTTAGATTTTTGACTTGGCCTTTTTACCTTTTTGTTAATATTCTAGTAAATAAGACTGTTTTTCTTATGCATTTTCTGATATGTTAATTTTTTGCAGGTTATGGCATTTATCAAAACATGTAAAGAACAAATTGATGTTCTTAAGAATAGCATAAACAATGAAGAAGCAAGCGCTAAGGGCTGGCTTAGCATTAGGGGCAGCTCCAATACTGATACTGTAGCTCACAAACATGGAGTGGTATGATCATGCTCTTCTTAATATAAGTTAAGCTTTTTGGTTATGTATGAAAATATATTGGTCAAAGGAGCATAGGGTTGGAACATTTTCCCTGCCTTAAGCCCTTAAGAAACCGACCTGTTTTTTCTTCCATTTATTATTATAACTAAGCATGACAGAAGATAGTTAATTTTGTCTGGATGATGCTTCTATAACTCAACTGTATTAAGAATAGTAACACAATTATTCACTGTTGAGTTCTGATGGTAAATAGCATAATAAATTGATGAAATCATTGCTTGGAAGTAGTGTTATCATAAGGTTTATTTATAAATATATGCTATTAACATACGATCTTTAATGTTGACTTCAGTAGTAAGGGCTTTAGGAGATAAGAAATGATATAGTTTGACTCTTGATTACTGTTCTTCAAATGTGAACTTTCATAATGTTGGCTATTATACTTGAATGAAAGCTATATTTAGATTTCAACTTATATCTATAGAGGGGTAGGTGTGGGTGTGGAACAGAATTCATTACCTGTAATCTTTGTGCTACCTGAAGGGCATTCATGCATGGATAACATTGCAAACAAATATCTCAAATCTCAACTGAATATTTACTCTTAAATATCAGGACTTGGTTTGCCATAAATATAATTGGCATATGCAAGTATCTAATTTATCCAGGTTCAACTGTGGTTGTTACCTTGGTATCATTGTCCATATGGTCCACTGTCTACCCAGTAATCTAATGGAATATCATGTACTCCTTCGAATTGTCTGATGTGAACAATCTTCTTTGTCATTCTAGTATCTTGTCTACGTTTCAGTCTGAAGGTGAAGTTTATTATGGCTAATTCAGTACTGGCTACTCAATTCACCGTATGTCTCCAAAATTACTGCATAATGATGCCCATTTTTGGAATGAAATGATGGGAATTAGTTAGCTGATTTAATTACCTGTTATGCTACTTATGTATCTGCAGGTTTTGATTCTAAGCGAGAAACTCCATTCAGTATCAGCACAATTTGATCAACTAAGAGCCGTACGCTTCCAAGATGCTATTAATAAAAGGATGCCGAGAAGAAAACCTAATCGGGTTGCAAATCCAAGTTCCACAGATTCATCTAAAATGAATAATTCAGAGCCCAGGGAGCCTGATGAAATTCAAACAGATCCTCTGAGAGTTCAGCAGCAATTATTGGATGATGAAACTCGCGCACTTCAGGTAATATGCCTGCTTCTTGTTTGATGAAATTTGTTCAACTTTTCTGTCATCTCGCCCTTCATAGTTCAGATTTGACCTTTGAGGCCCTTGTAAACTAAATCTTAGTGCTGCTGCTGCATTTTTATGCAGGTAGAGTTGGCTAGTCTTCTTGATGCAGCTCAACAAACTGAAACTAAGATGGTTGAAATGTCTGCGCTGAATCATCTAATGTCCACTCACGTCCTACAACAAGCACAGCAAATAGAGCATCTGTATGAACAGGTTAGGAATTCTTCTGTCATGGTTACATTGTTGCCATCTGTCCTATCATTTTTACAATGCTATTAAGCTCCTATGATCTATTAATTTTGATTTGTGTGCATAAAACCATTTCCCTTGTGAACTTTGGACCAAAAAGGAAAGCAAAAGGATCTCAAATGTCAATGCTGTTTTAGTTTTTGTTTCGCTTCTTATTGTCCCCCAGCTGTTTGGATACGGTCAACCAATTTGCTACAACCCCTTTTATGGGCTCAATTACTAGAGGGAGCCTGTTGTTTGATTTCATCAATTTCTACAGCATCCATACATCACAGTGCCATTACCCTCTTTCCAAAAGGCTAACCATTATGGTGTGGAGCCCCCTGGTATATATGGCCTAAGATCATCCTACATCTATCAGATGCGGGACTGTCAGACTCTCGTCCACCAAATCTGGCAACACTTTTGTTTCCGATTGGGGTCCCTTTCCCAGTCCCACTTAAAGTGCTTTGCGAGATATTGGAATCAGATCAGGCTGGCTCTGATATTTACTCTGTTTCCCAAAAGATTAAAAGGGTGTGCATATCTTGCTACATATGGCCCCAAGATCATCCCCCACCTATCTGTTATGATATAATCACATATAGTGCAAGGAGAGTTAGGTTCTGCCTGTCTTTCTTTCTTTCTTTTTTTCATTCACTGCTAAAAAATTTGAAAATGAAAATTCTTGCCTTACTCTTTGAGCATATTTGGTAGAATGAAATAAAACACAATGGAGGTTTGGCATATTTTTTTCTGGTTTCTGAGTGCTTTAAAAATTGAGTTTACTTTCACATTTTTGAATTCTACTGCTGTCCAGAGATTATAGTTGACTTTGTCAGTTTATTTCAGCATAGCTAGATTTTCAATATTAACAGACTTCCTTGATGAATCGGGTTTCTAGATCTGATTCTTTTGATGTTTGAAGTCCCTAATTATCCAAACCTCTGAACATATTTCATACAATAACTTGCAAATTGCTAAGCCAATAGTATGCATCTAGTTGTTAAACAATTGATGTTGCCTCATCGTTTGATTATAATATCTCCATTTCGGTTTGTTCCATACCCACAGGCAGTTGAAGCTACTAAGAACGTTGAGCTTGGTAACAAAGAGTTGTCTCAAGCTATACAGCGAAATAGCAGTAGCAGGACCTTTCTCTTGCTTTTTTTGTTTGTACTTACCTTCTCAGTCCTATTTCTTGATTGGTATAGTTAGATGGGTCCTATCATTCTCATTTGATGCACACTTGTGGGAGTACTATCCGCCTTGTGACTTCAATACATTACAGGAGAAATGAAAAAGCTGGACCTCTGCCGGGAAATTGTCTTTTCTTTCTAGAGAGCAGCTGAATCCTACGAACCACCTTCTATATAGCCGTTTATATTTTACTCCCCGCAACAGTTAATGTGGTTTGTAGTGTATTGGCTCTTGCCAGGGATGATACCTACATCAAGATTGTAATGTGTGGGCGCGGGCATATTTAGAGAATTTGATCATTTCTTCTCACAGGGCAAGCGATGTGATATCTTTGAAAGCATCAAAGATTGATATTCACATTATTTCTATTTCTTTGCTTTTTTTTTTTTTTTTTTTTGATCAATTTCTTCTCACAGGGCAAGCGATTGTGATATCTTTGAAAGCATCAAAGATTTGATATTCACAGATTCTATTTCTTTTGCTTTTTTTTTTTTTTTTTTTTTTTTTCTTTTTATATAGAACCTGGATATTGGTTTCCATTGTATCAGCGACAAGTGCAGGATAGCAACAAGTGAGTGGTATTTATCCTCTATTTCCTGGATGGAGGTTGTAGATGAATATATATATATTTTTTTTTTCTTCTGTCAGCAAATGATTTACAGAATCAATTTCTTGTTGAAATTTGTCATTAATTCATGAAAGAGCTGCAAAAAGATTTTTTTGCTGCCATACATTTTTTCTTATGTTCCGATTGGCAATGAATTGATATGCCACAACTCAATGTTAAGGTGATATAAGAGACTGATGGTGGTTGGTGGCTAATTTCTCGAACCATATCTTTATAATTTATCAAAATGATTTACAAATTGTGAAAAAAAAAAAAAAATCAAAACATCATTGCCCTAATTTAAAAAAATTTGATTCAAGAACGTACACAAATAGGGTATATAAGTTTTAGGTCTATCTGAGCCTTCAATACTTTCAATCATGTTGATAATTGATATACAAATTGGGTAGAGAACAGTGATTTATTATGCTTCATCATCAAATTCCTAGTCACATATGCTCTACCAAGTATACAGAAAAGTTTCTGTCCCTCTGATAAAACAAAAACAAAAACAAGAACAAAAAAAAAAAAAAAAAAAAAAAAAAAAAAAAAAAAAAAAAAAAAAAAAAAAAAATCCCTCCGAGAATGGATAAGAACAATTTAGAAGTGATAACACATGAAATAGACATGTGAAATGTCAAGTTAGACAAGAAAAACAATAAATATGAAATAGACATTTCAAGCTAGACAAGAAAGAAATCAATAATTTGGAGGAGATCCACAGTATTGGTCTCTCATATAAAGCAACACCAATTATTTGATTACTTTTGCTGTTAATTGCTATTAAAATGTCTTTATTGCCCCTAATGAATACAATATACTGGTTCTCGTGGATTACCATTTAGTCCCTGGCGTACTTAAATACAATTGGAAGATGAATTTGGAGGGGAAAAAAAAAAAAAACTAACAGAAGGATTAAATAGTGTAACAGAGACAAAACCGAGAGATTATATATTTAAATTGTGAAAGTAGTAATTCATTTTTATTTTATAATTGGTTAAACAGCTTTTAATCAATTCAATTAGTAGGTGCTTTGGATAAGTGGATATCCCTAGTATTATAAATGGTTGAGAGACCCATTAGGTTGATCAGAAGCTTATCCTTTATACACACTTATTAATGCACATGGGTTCTCAATAAAAAGATTACCTGTAATGAAATTTTTTTTTTTTCCAATTTCATAAACATGTTTATATTATAAACTTTAATATTAGGTAAAGCTGTTGAGAAGTTCTAATCAGAATTTATTGGATTTCAAGTTTAAAAAGGTATGATCCCAAAAATTTGTATCCTTCGTTAAGCATTTAATTTAAATTTACCAATTAAACTAAGAAGTATGCAAGGCAACTTCTATAATCTATGAAGAAGAGCCAAGTAAATTGTTTACCTAAAATTTGAGAAGCAATGGGGAACAGTACTTGGGAAGTAATAAGCAATTTTAGCCTCTGAAAATGCATGAAATTTCCGAGAAGGAAAAAGAAAAATAAATAAATGAAATAGCAAATGCAGCTTCAAATAATAACCAAAAAGTCCTCAACATCCTCTGGTAAGTAGATTATATATAATATATATATAATATTATATATATATATATTATAAATATAATAACCTAATAAATATAATACCTATAAAAAAATATATGGTATTATTCCCAAACAACAAATTTTCATTCCTGAATTTTGGAAGTCAAATACAAAAGCACTGCATATACCCCCCTTTTTTCCTCTTTAGCAAATAAGTAGAAACAAAAAAAAGTAGAAAATAGTCTCAAATAAATCACAAGTGATTCAATACTGACCAAATGAAAGAATTTGACCTGCCTACTGCCTATGAAGACTACAATCTGGTATCATTACAGAGAGGCAGCAGGAGTTTTTAAAGAAGAAATAATAAAAAAACAAAACAAAAAAAAGATGATCAAAACTCACTCTTCAGGGCATATTCATAATGGATATGGATGCTAATCACAGCTAGATGCATGAAGAAAAAAGAAAAAAAAAAAAAAATACTGTAAAAAAAAAAAAAAATACTGTAATCTAGACAAACAACCAGGGCAAGGAGTTTAGAAACCACCAAATTTCCGACAGAGCAGTGAAGATTCACCATAAAGAATGAGGCAGTGTAAGTCAGAGGGAAAACCATTCCTTCTGGTGGGAGATGTGATAAGCTAAAATAAATCAACTTTTCTTCTTCTGAATATCTGCATTCCATTTTGGCAATTATAGAATTCTGCTTTCGGCATTCTGCATGAAGAAAAAAAAAAAAAAAAAAAAAATACTGTAATGCTAGACAAAGCAAGCCAGGCAAGGAGTAGAAACCACAAATTTCCGACAGAGCAGTGAAGATCACCATAAAGAATGAGGCAGTGTAAGTCAGAGAAACCATTCCTTCTGGTGGATGTGATAAGCTAAAATAAATCAACTTTCTTCTTCTGAATATCCTGCTTCCATTTTGGCAATTTATAGAATTCTGCTTTCGGCATTCCAAATATATTCTCAAAATCCTCTGCTGACAGGTAGGCCTGAAAATTAGAAGGGAGAAAAACTTGAATATCCATGCAAAGGAACAAATTCAGGCGAAGTAATAACATTCAAAAGAATTACACACCTCTCTCCGCTTAAAATCAATCCCAGTTACAGGATTTTCAGAATGAGCCTTCAGTTGATCGTAACTGAATGTATTATCAGCATCAGTGCCTCCATAAGTAGTTTCATCCTGCTCAGTGTCTTGTTTTGACTCTGAATCTTCCCCAACACTTTCAGACACAGAAGCAACTTCCTCTGTTTCCTTACCTTCTGCAGCTTCTTCAGAACCCTCCACTTCAGAAAGTGAATTTTCACTCTTTCCTTCAGCTGCAAATCGCTTAAACACATTAGGTATTTAAATTGCAGACTCGGTCACAAACACGTAGCAAATTTAGTTCAGAAACACCAAATGAGAAAAAGAAGAATAAAGACTCTTTTAGAATTAGATCATAAGAACAGATTCTAAAGTAACCATGCTCTGCAAGTATATGCAATATTATCTAAAATAAATTTTACTTTCTTACTAGATTCAGGAGGAGGACTGCGTGATGGAGAGGTTTCAGGTGTTTTCTTCTTTTCAGCAGTAAGAACTTGCGATAGAGCAGCTACAGCTGCAGCTCTTTGTGATCCCTGACTAGGTCCACTTGGCCTCGAAGCAGTAGTTTTGCTTCCAGAGGATGAACTAAATGCAGAATTCAAGGCAGCTAAAGCTGAAGCTCTCTGTGTTGGTCCTCCTGACCCATTGGACCTATCCTGAGCCTGTAGCACAGAACATTGTACAAACAGTTCATTAGCTAAAAAGCTGAACTGGTGAATGAAAGAAGTACCACCCACGTACACATTGTCATCAAGTATAAACTCTTGATAACATAAGCATGCAATGGATGAAAATAAAGATGTAAATAAGGACGACGGTATGGAAAGAAATTGTACTAAATAAAGTAAATGCAAATGAGAAAAAGTTCAAACTTAGAATTGCAATGTATGACAAGTCATAACCATAAACAATTAAGTAACATATGCATGTGTGTGTGACCACAAGAAAAGCTCTGACTTAGACAAAAGGAAAAAAAATAAATAAGTAAAACAAGAAATTATGTGAACTTCCAAGTCAATTCTAAAAACAACTCAATTAGACCATACAACTCTATAATGAAGTCCATACTAGGGACCTATTAATATACTAGATTATGAATAAAATGAATGGCAAATTTTATTTTTAAAAAATAAAACTATACTCCAAATTTTTTATTGTAAGAATCTCACCAATAACATTTTTTGGAAAAACATATTACTACAGATAAGAGAGGAGGAGAAGAAAACTAACCAAATTCAGTACAGAAACCAGAAAAAAAAAAAGGAAAAAAAAAAAAGAAAAAGAAAAAGAAAAAGAAAGCCCTGTAGAGAGGAGAAAAAGGAGGAAGAAGAATAAGAGAAGGAAATCAATGAAGGAAGGCGACTAAAACGATGATATGTATCATAAAGATATGCGAGCCTGAGTCTCTCTGACCCAGTCGCCCACCCAAACAAATTTACTTACTGAAGGGGATGACTTTCCAGAAGATGGTTTAAATGCAGAAGATAATGCAGCTAAAGCAGAAGCTCTTTGTGTTGGTCCCCCTTGATTTCCATTAGACTTTTCCTGTCACAGCAATGTCACAGATATCATAGAACTAAGCGGGCACATTTATGCTATCTTCATCATCCTCATCATCCAACGTGAGATATAAGACTCAATACAACTACATTAGCATATAGAAGGAATAAAAGGAAGGTCTGATTAACTTGAATGGCCAATCTTGTGTTAACTTATATCAAACATCATCAGATAATGATCCTTTTCAATGAAGTTGCATCCCTATCTGCAGGAGCTGCTCGTGAAAAGTAATTCTTGCTGAACAATCCATGGAAAGAAGAGGAGAGGAACAAAAGAATAGTGGACGCAAAGGAAAGAAGATGATATTTTCTACATTCTATATATAGGCATCTTAAATCAGAGAGAGCAAAAACTCTATTATTGTCCGAGTCACATAGGCGCCACTCTACACCAAAAGAAAGGAAATAGGAGGGAAGGAGCTGCCAAAGTAATTTGTATGATATTGTCTTGGCCCAAAGCTATTTCAGAAGACAATTGGCTTAATTGATGCTAACCACTTCATAAAAGAGAAAAAATAAGCTAGTCTACTCAATGGAATATGAAAGCAGCATCAAAATAAAAAATAGTGTAGTCACAAACTTACATTTTGAAAGACAAACTTATTTTGTTATGACAGATTCATTGAAACAATATATAAAAACAAATAGAGTACAGAAATGAATATAGATAATATAAAACACAAGGTTATGGAGCAATTATCTGTTCAATATAATAAATTAACCATTTACCTCTGCAGCATGATGTCCTACACCAAAGAGTAATGCTACCTTCTTTTGGAATGAGTTCCCTGCAGCCTGCAATCAATGGAAGAAATTTCTAAAAATGGAAGCTAAGCATAATTAGTAAAGAGACAGATATGGATAGAGTGCAACTTACAAATAACAGAATGTAAGATCTCTTGAGGTATAGCTAAGGTTCACAGAATATATAGCCTTATCATCCTGAATTTAGGCTTCTGAGACACATTTTTGCTATTTTATGACCTAAATCAGAAATTTTCCATTTTTTTCTTAATCTTTGAAGTGATGTGTTGTCCAGATTAATTGCCATTCCATTGCGAATGATAATCACTATTCACTTCATAAATCAAATATTAGATTATAACAGGTGACTTCAGGTGAGTATCTAGGTTGGACTTTGTATTATGCTCTCAATTTTATCCGTAAATTTATGTTACATGACATTCTAGATTCTAAATGCTTCAAAGTTTTTATTCCCATAAGCAGCTAATTAATGTCTCTTATGCACTCCACCTTGCATGGTCATTGATACTTGTGCTATTATCATTATTTGGAATCTCACTTTGCCTTATTTTGAAGGCTTTTTTCATTTTATACCATGATAGCTCACTTCTTGCATCTACACTCATTTAGTCTACAATTTGCTTGTTTTCTTAAGAGGCTCATCAAACTTAGAAAATAAATGAACAGGGAAGTTAAAAGCTTCAATATCTTTACACTGTCTAAGTGCAATATCAACATTGATATTCAAAAAAAAAAATTTCAAATATTTCCCACACAATCATGGAATTTCGGTTTCTTCATGCATATTTGCATCCATCTCAAATCATTATAAACATGCAAAAAGATGTATCCCGTGAATCAATATTTTACCGTGAAAATAGAGATATTGAAATATATACAAAAACTTCAGAAAAGAGAAACAATGCTGCTGCAGAACTTACCATGGCTTTTGAGGTATCCCACGAAAAGTATGTAGTGAAGAATGATGGTTCATTTCCTTCAGTAACTTTGTACAGTGGCACATTTGGAGACAAACCGTCAAGAGATGCAGCCATTTCTATGTATTTCTGTAAAGATAAAAGCAACGAATTAAAAGAACATTACAAAAAAAATTGCTCACCTCAACTGAACCTGGATCCCAATATATGGATCCTTCCCCTCATTCAGCTCAGTTTTGGTCTTCAGTTTTACCAATGTACAAAGGAAATATGAAAAAATCACAAATTGTTTAAGCAGTACCTGGCCAATATCAAAGGCATTTTGCTTTTCTTTCGGATCAACAGATTGACCGATCCAAACAAATACTTCAGCATGTGTATCAAGAATCAAAATGTCCTCAGTCAACAAATCATCTTGAGAAAAGTTGTAAACTTCCTCAACCTGCAAAATAGAACATTAAAAGCTGCTAAGTAATTGCTCAGAAACAATTTTCAATTACATTTAAAAGTCTAGAACTCACCTGAAATTTTCCTGAGAGATCCACATAGCAGCAAAATGATAATAAAAAAGTCAGTTAGAATGATAATATTTCAACTTAGAAATCTTTCTAACAAGTTATTTCAAGTGAAGACAAAATTAAATCGGCCAACTAAAAAATGAAAGTCACCTTTATTGAAAGAGAAGGTGAACAAGTGGGGATCTCTTGCAATTTCTGCAGAAGCTTTTTTGCTGGTGTAACTTTGTTTGCCTCCAAGTGGAAACCAGAATGCGGAGCTTTCAGTTCCTTCTTTGGCATGTTTTAAAGTAACTCCAGGCTGAATTTGTAAGGTAAATGAAACTTAGATAAAATTAAACAGGAGAAACTTCCAGTTCTGTTCCAAGATCCAGTTTAAGATATAAATAAGACGCTAAGCAAGAAATTCCCAGTGGCCAGTCAAAATTGATTTTTACATGAAGCTGATATTTATTTTATACATGTTTCTAATAAATACTGAATGATGGTTGTTGGCAAAGTGCAAAGATCAACAAAATGCTTCAAAGACTGGACATCATGGATTGATTTGAAAAAAAAAATTCCAATCGTAGCTTACCAGTACCCCTGCCTACTTGAAGCAAGTTGCAATGATGTGTCATATAAAATGAAAAAAGAATACATATTTAAGTTTTTTACAAGATTTACATTACCTGTAACATTATATTCTCATTTCCTGTTAGAGTTAACTAAATTAGTGAAAGTAAGCAGTTGATTCTGCTTACTAGTTGACAAAAGGAATCAATTTAAATCATAATCAAAGTAAGCGGTTGATTCTGCTTGCTAGTTGACAAGGCACTTGTAGTATTTCCAACCAAACATGTTCCAAAAAGAAGCACAAACAACAGAATTCTAATAAAAGAAAAACCTTCAAAAATTCAGCAACTTTAGTGGCTAATTGCTGCTGCTCAAAAGTACTTTGATTCCCATTCCACAAGAAAATTGAAGAGCCAGATTGTAGAAGGAAACACTGTGTAGAATTCAATGATGTTGCCACCTACAAAGAATAGATGTAAGTTCATATTAGCAACAATTTATCAAATATGTACCTAAACAATTCATTTAATCAGTGGAATAGGAACCAGGTACACATCTGACCAACCAAACGGAATTCACAAAGGAAAGAAGTATCGTCAGAGGATATTTTAAGTAAAATGCATTTGCAGAAAAGAAGAAACTCAATGATTTATACCGCATCAACTTGTTCTATCTTATTTTTATGAGGGGAAGTCCCTGATATCCGAAAGAGTGCGACACAATCTGTTGTATAAGTTCCATCCGTCAATCCTTTATCTTCTATATGTTTCTTGTATCCAGAACTCAAACCACCCTGAGGACATAAACAAACAAATGGAACAGTAAGGTATAACCCCCAACATCATACAAAACATTTCATCGTAGTTCTTGTGATTGAGTAACCTACAGCATTATATTCAAGAATTTCATGGTTTACCTTGAGGAGTACCATTGGCTGGAAAAGTGCAATAAACTGTGGTGGCTCCTTACCTTGAAAAATGCGACCCTGCAAGAACGAAGCACATATTAATGCAAGTAATATAAATAAGATTCTAAAATTTGACAGCATATTAATATCATACCTGAACAGGTCTGCCCTTTAGTGAGTTTGACATTGTACTGGCCAACCGAACAGCCATTTTTTGGTCCTCCTAAATTGATGATTATGAGATCAAAAATTAATCCAACAAAAACAGACCATCAATATAAGATATTAAAATTAAAACAAATAATGACAGAAGGACAGCATCAGCTAGAAACAAAAGATCAAATGTATAAAAATTCATTTGTAGAAACGAGCATAAGCATATATTGCTATAGCACCATGATTCAAAAACTCATTAATTATTTCATGGTGAAAAGTTATGCAAATAAAAGTGTTCTCTAACCCCCAATAAGTGTAGGATATATCAGACAGAAATTTCACAGGACGAAGCTGCAGAAAAAAGATATTACATTCCATAAGCATTAATTGTAAAGAAAAAAAGAACGACAAAAAATCATTGAATGTAACCATCTCAAATATCAAATACACCATATAAAAAATGAGCTAACTAAAGAAATGACACAAATTACTTGATCCATGAAGTCTAAGGTGTAAGAAATAAATGAAGCACAGATGCTTGATCAAATTTAAGAGAAGACAAAATCTCTGGTCCACTGTCCAGCATGAGGGAAGACAAAATCCATGTCCTTCCAGGTATTAAGGGAAGAAAGCAGATCATCAAACCACAGATTTCAACCATTCTAACTAGATTAGAAAAGATTGAAGCAAGCAATGAAAACTAAGAAATCTAACACATTTCCCGACAATATGATGGTGTTATAGCATATCCCGAAAAAATGAAATAGTACTCAAACTTTGACCACAAAATTGTTGAATATATATGCCCATTTTTAAATATACAACTATATGCCCATTACATAATAATAATCATTCCTACTATAAAAATACTGGAATGCTGCTGACCACAAAAGATGTTGAACATACACACCCATTTTCAAATACACAAGCATGCTCAGTAACAATAGTGGAAGCAATTTAATATATTGGATGTACATGTGACGTTCATCATCTGTCCCTATTGCCAACATATATGCTTCAATGATTATAAATCCAAATATCAACAATAAAAATTACCTCTATGCTATCCTTTCCAAACCAACAGCACAAAAGGTAATCTTCTTTCCTATCACCTGAGTGGTAGGTATAAAGTATGATATAGCAATCCCCACTATAAAATTTACCAATATCCTCCTTGGGCAATGGAGTCTTAGCACTACCATTGATGCACCACACCTAGAAAATAATCAATATTCAGTATCAACAAAGACATGAGTAAAGAGCCTTAACACATCAAGGAGTTTCCAAAAGCGACCAAGAGAATGAAATGTCAAACCTCCATCTTTCCACCTCCTTCAAGCAAAGGTGGTACTTCCTCATTAACAGGAGTACTTTTGCTGGCACCCTTGACACCAACACCTTGTTGCTTCAGCAAAGCTACCATTATGCAAAATACCAAATTAAATAATCTTAAGCATAAATATCTTTCACTAATTCAACACTAAGGAAGTGATCATTACCTGCTACTTTTCCTCTACCCTCTTCAGCGCCAGGAGCTGCTGATCCAGCCGGCCAGGAACCAAAGTTTGATTTGAAAGAATGTGTCTCATAACCTTGAATAACTCGAGTTATACGAGTAGCTTTTGGCCTGCCTTGACTTTTAACAAATTCCTGCAAACATTTTTTGGAGATGACAACCCATGTGTCTGTTGAGACAAAGGAAAAAGAATAAATTCTAGACCCTTACCTCAGCGGCCTGGCTGGCAGCTTTTCTCTCATCCACTTGTGTTACACGACCAACCCAAACAAATATTTCAGCGCCACAATCCAGTAGATAGCATTTGTTATTTTCTAACATGCCTTTGGACAATTCACCTTCTACGGCCTTTATCTCACCGTTGGTGATACTACAGGAAGTTGTAAACAGTAGTGGGAAAATTAGCAACTACTCTAAGCTTATTGACATACTCATGCTCTTTGAGAACAACAAAATTTAATTCTTTGAATACAACAACAAAGGAATCAGAATGTTAGTGTAGTGCCGATATTGCATCTTTCTGAAAGTTAATAGGAAGCAGATGATTTAAATCATACAACAGAATTCCCACCAGAAGTAGAGTTGTTTTTCTTGCTATTCCATAAATTTTTCTTAACCCAAAAAAGCAATTCCATGCAGAATAAGACATTTAAAAACCATCCAAGAAGCCTTAAACAAGCCAGGGCATAATGTTGAAAAATTCAGTGGATCGAACTTTTAATACTAAGTTAAGACAGCCGACAACATCTTAATTGTACAAAGAAAACTAAGATTATATGCAAATAATAGATCAAAGGTTTCATGAACTATAGAAAATACATTGCAGAGCAAATTGACTGAATGCCAAACAAGAATTTATCAATGATGGATCAAGTAGAGTACAAGTATCAGTATCAAGGACTTGAGATGGTGATACCCATCTAGTACACTTATCTCTAGAGCTAATACACTGACAACTGCTTATTGGCATAATAAAATGTGTAAAGATCAAAGGATGCAACATATAAAGAATTAGGCAATAAACCTTAAAATAAAATTTATGTTACCTTTCAACAAAAAGAAAGTGCAAACAGAATTATGGAAAATATAAAACGAACCTATATAGTTTAGCAGGGGTGGCCTCTGGGACAATATCATCGTCACTGAGAACTTTTTTGCCAATTGGAGCAAAACCACCAAAAAGAACCCAGAATTCACCTGAGTCTGACTCAGTATCTAACTTCCCATCATCTGTCACAGCGAAAACCAATATGCAGAAATAAGCAATGGAAGAAAGAATTATCAAATAGAGGAAAAACCAACAAAAGAAGGTCCAATAAAGCATTTCTGCAGAGAAATTCCCAAGAAGGGAGAAAAGGCATCATGAAATTGCAACTAATGTGCTCTTACCAACAATTGCAACATCACACACCCCATCATGATACTTTTCCTTCAAAAATTGAATTACTTCCAAAGCCTTGGCTCTTTCCTGGATATTAGAATTTGCACCATTGAATTGATAGATCTTCTTCTCAGTGTCCAAGATAAACACATCATCATGATTCAGTGAAGACCGGGCAAAGGGAACCTGCACAAACCAGATGCAACTCACATTTAATTGATCCACTCAAGAAGCGGATTTGCATCCAAGAAAACTCCATTTTGACAATTAAGTCCTTGTTAACAATTTGATTACCTGCTTCATTCTCACAACACGTTTTCCCTTACACACATATAACCGTGTTTCAAATACTTCTTCCTCAGGTGTTCTGAAACCAGATGCAACACCACCCTCTAATGGTATGATACATGGTTTGAAATAAGACAAAAATTTGTCAGACTCATGGCCTTGTAGTTCTCTGTGCTGAACAGCGCGCCCTCCAAGAGCAGCATCAAGTTCGACAGTTTTGATAGCTGCTGTTCCAGCTTCATCCTAGAATAAGTTATCACATTAAGTGAGATCATATATCATCCAGTTTTTCAGTCTACTGTAAAGATAACAATATAGAATAAATCCATGCACAAAAAGAACTATGAGAACAATGCAGTAAAAGCACACCTGACTCGTATCTTTTCCAATCCAGAAGTGTATGTCAAACAGATAAGCGCCCCCCTTGCCAGGCGATGTCTACAAAGAAAAAAGCAAGATGAGGAAAAATAAAAATCAAGTAGCAAATGATTACGGAGCATATGTACAATATTTTAAATCTTCACTTGTCCAGTTCCTGACCCACCACAGCAATAGTATATAATGTGCATGACATTAAATTACAACACAAAATAATGCATGAAGAAATCAATGAATCATATAAAATAAAACAATATAATAAGTCTAGAATTGTTACCTTTGTGATATGGTTTTGTACTTTGAACTTCAAAATACCAAATAATCGGCCACTAGGCTAGTGACTTAGTAATCACTCCAAGTAATTTGGGAGTTGCCAAAACAAAACTAAGTAATTCGTAAGCTACCAAAACAAAACTAAGGCCGATATTTAAGAATCACTCCTTACAAGAGAAACTATAAACCATATGAAAAAGTTATATCCTGGGTCTCACCATTCATGTGATGATTAGTTTATAGAGATATCAATACCTGACGAGAGAGAGAGAGAGAGAGAGAGAGAGAGAGAGAGAGAGAGAGAGAGAGAGAGAGATGAGAGAGAGAGAGAGGAGAGAGGAGAGGGAGATGTACCTGTAAAGACAAATGTAAGAATCTCCCATGTAGAATTTTTCCATAAATCAGTTTTCGGTAGTAGAGAGAGAGAGAGAGAGAGAGAGAGAGAGAGAGAGAGAGAGAGGGAGAGGGAGATGTACCTGTAAGACAATGTAAGAATCTCCCATGTAGAATTTTCCATAATCAGATTTCGGTAGTGGAACTGGCTGAAAATTCTCAATTCGCCAAATTTCAGTCCCTCTACAAAAATGTTAAGTTTAACAGCCGCACAGGGAAAAGTGGAAGCATGATCAACATTTAACAAATTTCAAAAGCAAATATTAGCTATTCCCGTATTTGATTAATTGAATACAAAAAGGAAAGGCACAACACACAAAGTTTACAACATAAAAGATTCATAAAGAAGGTCTTCCTTCTGTAAAGGATACGGTCTCTGGCCAACTCCCTGAAATGCAGGATCCAAAGCTTTTGTAGAGCTAGACATTGTATGAAATACTCCTTAAAACTGATTCTACTGAAAAGTCAAAGTAATGTTTAAAAACTCCAGCTATCTGCTTTCTGCTATCTGGAAAGTACAAGAGCCTGCTGCAAAAGCAAAAATTAATAGTCTGCAATCTTTCAAGTCTCAACCAAGCATATAAACACAGAGAAAAATTTCACAATGCTCAAAAATAAAAAAGAAAGAAGAAAGCCAAAAATGGGAGATTAGTTTTCAAACCGCAAACTGCCCAAACAAATAAAAAATTTTCAATTAGTCATATTTGTACAAAAATGAGCAGCTCATTCCATAGAATCATAAGATTCTTATATCCCATGTCATTTTGATTTTTTTTTTTTTTTCCCCTTTTAGAGATGGGGAACTTGTTGCACGACTATGGTGATTTCCCCGTCTTATGGGGGAGGCTTAATTGATTTGTCACTTTCAGGTCAGATAATGAACCTTTAATCTGTTTTTTTAAATCCAAAAACAGTTCCGCGCGCTATTATGCAATGATAAAATAACATGATATATGAAACGCACTGCAATGGGGAAGGCATACAATATGGAAAGCCTGGAACTACCCTTGCAATCTGTTCTATTTCAACAGGAAACATAAACAGTGAGAGGATTCATTTCTTCATTGATGATTTGAGCATTATACATTCCAACCATCATTAGATATTGGTTCATAATGCATCTTTTCAATAGATACAGATCCTAGCAAATGAATCTATAAGGTGATTGTTATGAAGCACAAATAAAATATCAAATGCACCCTGATAAAACAGTTAAAAAAAAATGATTCTTGAGGAAATACAATTCAATATGGCAAAATACTTCCTCAAAATAAATCATATAGGCACACAGGTACATAGATGCATATAATGATATATGTTTGTGTGTATCACTTTTCTTTCATGTACTAAACACCATCTGTTAATTAATTGAAGATGCAACTATTGTTTGTAAAACAGACAACATACAATTTTAAGGCATTCTATAGTTCTAGTTTCCAGCGTTCTTTTATATCAATAGAAAAAAGTTGCACAAGAATGGCTAAGGTATATCCTAATTTTTATTGTGGGATGGGAAGTGTACTGCAAGTGCTGAAGACATTTCAAAGGCTAAAACTCTCTCTTAAAAGTTGAGAAGTATCAGAAACATATCTTTGACTATCGAAGGAAAACTGCTATCCGAGGAATGATACATACAACACCCAATAAGAGCATCCATTCTAGAAAGGTAGAACAAAAGTATAGTATGGAGCTAGAAATATATATATATATATACATACTACCTGGTTCTCAAGAATGTATTAATTATGAGTTATCATTTCCTAGTATTAATTCTATTATGATTGATCATGTTTATCCATTCATATTGAAATGACAAACTATGTTTCAAAATACTTGAGCAGCTGCACGTGGCTTTACGTTCTAAATAACCAAGATATCAGCAAGCACTTTCATATGTTACAATGATCCAGAAGATGGAAGAGTCCCGTATGTCTTAATCCATCCCACTTGTAGCATGCAAACGTTTGCATGTGGATTTAACTAAATTATACCCCTAAAATAATCCTTCAATATTCCATAGAGACATTGACCAGTAGCATTCACATGCAAATTGCATTGCCTCTCTGATAGACTCCATGAAATAATAAGAAAAAACCAATTCATTGTTGTCTCCACATCTTGTGTTCTTGACTAAGGTCTGTTACTGTAATGATGCCTATGCTAATTGTGTATACTTCTGGCCCTCACCTACTGAGATATGCAACACACAACCGATGCACTGGTCCACAATCAACAGCATAAAACCTGACGTTTGGCCTTCAGATGTCAGTAGAAATATAACCACCATAGAAGAAAGTAACACCTTGTCCACAAGAACCATATGTTCTGACTTGATTTTTCAGTTTCATGGGTGAATGTTTTGTTCCTATACTATTAAAATAAGAACTTAATAAGGCATCATAATGGAACCAGCACAAGTAGTGAACGATTTCAATCAGCATTCCTGTGGTAAAAGCTATAGGTTTCTCTTGCATGCTTCTTTCAAACCTCAGATAATTCTGCTGCAGATAGATTCTCTTAGCTAGAGATCCAGGTTTTCCACATTATCTATGCTGAACACATAATGTAGTAAAGTACCTAGATTTTAGAGGTTAAAGCATGCCTTGTTCCAAACTCAATAAATGTTCATGTGCATTAGCTGCAAATGCTTGAATGAAGACCATGAATTGAGAGCTTGCTCCAAAACTAGATATCTCCAAAACAAACTTACAAGAAAATCATTCAAGTTTTTAACAGCTTCCCACTACACAACCAGTAAGCAATGATCCAAACGTGCAATCTGAAACCTCCTTTGAAGCACTAGCCTCATCGATCAATGATCTATTTATTGGTATTGATCACAAGCAATCATCATATGCTCCAAAACCCACAAATTTTAGTTTCCATAAAACTCTTAATAATACATTGCAAGCACATCCGATTTTGTTTAAGAATTAGCTCAATATTAAGACGATCATCAGGATTGTCAGCCATCATGTTTATTGCAAATAAAATTCTTCCAGCAGAGACTAATTGAAGACATTAAATCAAACAGAAAAAACATTTAGAGATCAACCAGAGGTAAACAACAACAATCAATTTAAAAAAAAAAAAAAAATTAACGTTAACGACCCACTAAAAAGAAAAGAAAGAAAATAGACTAGGTAATAATTAGATCAAAGCATAGATCACAAAAAGAAAGAAAACCAACCAATGTCAAACAAAGATCATGAATACCCAGATCATAAAAATGCGAAATTCAAAGAGATCTAACAGAATTACAAAAAAAAAAAAAAAATCAAACATTAAACTTTTGAAAAAACAACATACCCGGAAATCTATCTCTCTGTATGTCTGTGTGCGTGTCAACGTGTTTATGGTGATGATGATACGGTTTATGTGGGGAGAAGAGAGAGAGCAATGAGAAAGGACGAGGTAGCAGAGCTGGCGATAAAGAGTGAAGGAGATGATAAAAAAATAAAAAGAAAAGTGAATTATTGATTGCTGTATGTGGGTTTCTCTCTCATATAACTTTATAGAGAAGGTGGAATTTCTTTATGAGATTTGAAATATTACAGAGACAGAGAAAAGCTGTGGCTATGCGTTATGATGTATGGTATGGTTTTGTTGGGAGAGAGAGAGAGAGAGAGAGAGAGATAGCGATGAATTATGGGATGATGTACAGAGATAGAAATAGAAATGAGAAAAAGAAGAGCGAATAGGCTTGCAGTGGACAAAGTCGTTATTTAAGGCTAAAAAGATCCGGTGACGATGGCACCGGCCATGTTGGCCTTGCCTTTTGCTTATATGGATTTTTATTTTTTCTTTTTACTATATTTTGTTTTTACTTTTCTTTTTTGTATTTTTCCTTAAAAAAAAAAACTTTTTTCTATATTTTTCTGACATCCTAAAAAAGCTTTTGTTTTTTTTTTTTTAAACTCAACAAATCAAAATACCTTTTTTAAGTATAACTAATTTTATTTCGGGTCTTGGACTAGTATTCTTTTTCTTTTTCAAAAATATAATTCATGAAATTGCACAGGTTATTCTTTGTTATTACCTGTATATTATAACACTTAAAAACTTCTTATTAAAACCTTATTTTTTCATATATTATAAAATTTAATATATATATATATACATAATTTGTATATTTTACAAGTAATATTTTTATTGGATTTTTTATTTTCGCATTATAGAGACAAATTCAATTTCATAAATATTTTTAAAAATTGAGTCTTATGAAGGTATCCAAGTTGGGATGCTAAATAATAAAAATAAAAATAGAATATAAAACTAAAAATAATGTATGTTAGTAATTTCATTACTACTTTACTTCCGTTCCATAAAAGTAATTTTCTACATTACGTAAATATTATATTAAGAAATTTTCATAAGACAAATAAAAATGATAGGTACTATTTTTAAAATTTTAGTAATAAATTTAATAATAAAAAAATGATGTTCATTCTCGTATGTTGGAGTAACTTCGCAGTCTAATCTAAAAACAGACACTTTGGTTTAATAACATGTATCAATGGATTCATAAAGACAAGTGAACAATATATATTATAATCAAAGATAATAACCCTTTAGTTTTCTTATACATAAGAAGAAATAAAATATATATTTTTTAAGAAAATGACGAAAAGAAAATCATTATTTGTAAAATTCAAATACTATACCTTTTATAATAGTAGAAATAAGAATTATTTTTTCATATTACAATTTTCCAATGTGATAAGTAAAAGAAAAAAAAAATTATAATACTTCATACGCAGCAGCTAGTCTAGATTCTATTTATCAGCCTTAAGAATAATTTCATTACTTCATAAAATATTAAAACAATTTAAATTAAAATAACGAATTTTATAAATTTGGTATATTTTTTCAATTAATCCCAATGAATTGTTCTCTTATATAATTTACAATTTGATAAAAGAAAATAAGGAAATTTTAAAAAAAAAGGAAAAATAGTAGCAATAATTAAGCACCAAATCTTATGAATGTAAAGCTGGTCCATGCCAGGCTGAACCTCTGCAAATATTTTTCCTCTTAGCTCATTTTGTGGGTTTAAGGGGTCCAATGTGGTTTGTACTTAAAGTGTTAAACTAACTGGCAGGTGTACCTATTTCAATAACTTCTTTTTTCTTTTTCTTTTTTTTTTTTTCCCTTCCAATTCTCTCACATATATATATAATTTATTAAAAAAATGAAAAATATTTTACTATTTAAATATTTAATCTATAGGAAAAGCTATTTATAAGTTTAATTTAAAGAAATAATTGTTTTAAGGGAAAGCAGAGACAACTAATTCAATTAATAAGTGAATTTTTACATTTTATATATAGATAAAAAAATATTTTCAAGCCAAAATTCAAATAAAAACTTTTTTTTGTTGTATCTTAATTATAGTCTCGATGAATATAATTTATAAAATTATTTTAACTATCTCAAAACATAAATTTAGTGTAGCATGCAAAAAAATAGCTTATAATACCATTATTATTTAAAGAATAACAAATGTAAATTATTCCTAATTTCTTGCTATTTGGGTTAAAATACATAATTCTATATCTTAACTCCAAAAGTCATTGTCCATTATATTTTAGTCCCCAAAATTATGCTTTTTTTTTTTAATTAAAACATAGTAAATAATGTTGAAAATAATATGAATATAAATAAATCTCAAGAATTCTATTAATTTATCAAAGACAAAATACATATAATAAGGTTATATTTATTATATCCTCAAAATAGAAAATATTGGTCATATCACATCCTAAACAGCCTTGTAAGGATAATGGAGCAAGTGGGTCTATGTTGGGAAGTTGAAGTGAATTGACCCAACATTGGAAATTTTTGAATACTTAGAGGCTAAGAACCAAACAGATATGTTAATTAAGTAATCTATTTATGTGTGTTTGTTCAATTTTCTTCCTTTTCCTTTTTCTTTTTTCATTTTCAAATTTAGTGATAGCCTTGGGAATGGCAGAAAATTAGCTTTTTTTTTTTTTTTTTTTTTTTTTTTTTTCTTCTTTTTTCATTTTCAGAAATTTAGTGGATGCCTTGGGATGGCAGAAAATTAGCTTTTTTTTTCTTTTTTTTTTTTTTTTTTTTTTTTTTTTTTTTTTGACTTTGCTTCTTTTGGTTAATTTATATTCTTTTAGGGTCTAAAGTCTAAAAATTGAAACTTCTTGATCTTTAAAATAAAACTAATATGATCCGATCAAAATACAAGTTTTATCATTTTCAATTTCTCATTATGGACAATTTATTACTACCTTTGTTTAATATTACTTATCATGCATGAGAAAATAGTTTGTTGCAAAATATTTATCAATTTGTGGTTTAAGGAGTAATAAATATTTTTTTTCTATATTTATCATTTGTATATTATCAATAATTATTACTTCAATTTAATGGTTTCCTAGAAAATTAATATTAAATTAAAGATAATATAGTCAATTTACTCAATAATTTATTGTAACTTAGACAAATTTAATGATTTTTTAAGGGACGTGAAATTTCAAATTATGGAACAGAAGTTATAACTAGTAATATGTCTCCTTCATAATTGAGTTCAAATATTCCTAAACGAGTTAGAATTTTTTTTGTGTGTGTTTTACGAAATATTAGGATTTTTATTGAGCTCAAATATTAATCTTTTACTGTCATAATAATAAATTACTAAATATATTCTTTTTTTTCTCATTAAGTTAAATTTTTTTTGGTCAATGGTAATAATTTTAATTGAAAATTTTATTGTTATTATTAAGATTTCGAATTTGGTCCAAATATTCATAAACAATTTGAAATATTTCTCCTTTTCTGTTTTACAAAAATATTAATACGTGTATTCATTTTTTAATTAATATTATGAATTTTAATTGAGTTCAATTATTTCTAATTGTCCCAAAAGATACTTTATTTCTTTTTATACCAGATTCCTAATTGAGTCAAATTTACCATGGTAATAATTCCTGATGGCATTCTTATTTGAGTTTAAAATATTAGGACCCCTAATTAAATTCAAATATTTCTAATTAATAAAATTATTTCTCCATGTTCATCCAATAAAAATATTAGAATTTTTAATTGAGCTTAAATATTAGTCTTTTATTGTTAAAATAATAAATTACTAAGGATATTATTATTTTTATAGTCGAGTTAAAATATTTTTTATTTTTTAAATATAATTATTCCTAATTTATTTTTTAACTAAAATTTTCAAATTAACTCAAAATTATTTTTGCTTTTTTGTTTTATAAAAGCATTGGGATATTTTTTTAATATTATAAATCCTAATTGAGTTTAGATATTCCTAATTGTCCTAATTGAATCTTTATTCTTTATATATATATATATATTAAAATCTCTAATTGAGTTCAAGTTAAAGTTATCATAACAATTTTCTAATGATATTCTAGTCTTATTCCATAAAAGCATCAAGATTAGTAATGGAAATAATAAATTTCTTTTTTTAATAGAGTTTTAATACCCATAATTGAGTATTAGGTGCGATCTGGTCACTCTTTTCACTTATGTGAGGAGTGAAAGGTCTCGAGTTCGAATCCTCTCAATCACATTTGTTTTCACTAATTTGGTGAGTCAAAAGGACAGCTACTCATGTTGTACAACTCACAATATTATTTCGGACCCATAAAAACCTCCAACGAAATAAAAAAAAAATCCATAATTGAGTTAAAATTATTTGATTGATTTTAACAAGTAAACATATAAAAACATGTTGAAATCTAAGCCTTCATATCACCTTAACAAGTAAACACAATTGACTAATTTGCTTGTACATAGAAAAATGGAAGCAATTTAGAAAGTGATTAAATAAAAAAGGGTTTAATGGGTCCACTCTATTGGGGGTCAAGGTGGAAGTGTGAGAGAGAGGTGTTATGGTGGGACACTTTGTTTTGTACATTCAAAGAATATGCTAACATTAATTCTTTGACAAACCAAATCACACTTCTTTTTTATTTATATTGCTAGGGAATTTGAGAAAGAAAAAATTATTATTTTACCCTTGAAATGACTTAAATTTTGGCATATTTTATTTCTTTTAGATGAAGTTTTGAATTGTATGTTATCATTTATGAAAATATTTTAGACTCATCATGAAGTAGATGTATGTATGTAATTTATTAGCCAAATGCATAAAAATGCTCATAAATTTTAGGGTTGTGCTTTTATGGCACTCTAAAATTCTCAAAAGATAGATTATGCTTCCTGAATTGCAATTTTTAGTAACTAGATTCCATTTCAAATTTGATATATATAATTTTTAATAACAATTTTAGGGTCATCATGCCTCAAAGGTAATTATTTATATAAGAAAAATTGTAATTATCTATTATTAAATCTAATTATCTATTATTTTTAGTAAAGAAAATAATTTTTTTTTAATAGCAATTGAATCTTGACATTTTTTAATTCTTAAAATTATAATTTTTTGATTGTATTTTAATTCCTAAATTCCTAAATCATTTTATAAATTTTCAAAATTTCATGTTCTTATATATGTGCACTAATAGTAATATAAAGATTAAAGGGGTTACTTTGGCAAATAGTAAAGAAGAAAATACACATAAAATTAAATTCTTCAAAAAATCAATAATAATAATGAAAATAAAAAATAATAATAAAGTGGAGAGGCCTTGAAGAAAAAGGAGTCATGGCCCGATAAAGTTGCCGAAAAGTGAATTAAGAAGAACAAGAAACCAGCTAATGCAGAAGCAACGAAGCAAGAACTAGAAGGACAACCCATAACAAAAACTATCTGGTCATTGTCACGTCACGCAATTCATCTCCTTTGTCTACTATTCTAAATGGGAATCCTTTTTTTTTTCTTTTCATATTTAATCTTTTTCAATATTTTTCTAAAATACCTCATTTTAGAATGATTTAACATACGTTGCATCCACGCATTAAAATAACTAATCATATTACAAATGACGTGTTAATTGAGATGGCAAGTAATTTCAATTTTAATAATGATGAAAATATAAATTTGACTATTAAGAAGTCTTACTTAAAAGACTAAAAATTTATATGCTCTACAGCCTAAAAGATGTTACACCTCCTAATTTTTTTTCTTAAAAAAAAAAGAGAAAAGCTAATCATATGTTTTTTTTTTTTTTGTTTCATGTTGTATTTTTTTTATATACTTAGAGATTCAATGCATCGAAATAATATTGTGAGCTATATAACAGGGGACAACCCTCTCTTTGAATAATATTAAGGTGATAACTCACGTGGTATTATATGATCGTAATTACAAGTAATTGATATATGATTATAGTTAGGAAGTTAGCCATCTTCTTTTTTTATTATATGATTGTAATTGATGTATTTTTTTATTAAAAAAATAATTTTTTCTATATTTTGATTGGATCTTTATTTTAATTTAAAAATTAACATTTAATATGATAATTAATTATATTTTACCATTAAATTATATTATCCAATATTAAATTATTTGAATTATAAAAAATTTTATCTATGTAAAATTATCAAGGATAAGAAACAATATTCAACCTGTTTGAATTATAAACTCTAATTAAAACTTAGTTAGGATTAATTGAAATCCCTTCAAGAAAAAGCTACAAACTCATCTTTCTCAAGTGTCAAATATGATGCTGAAGTTGCAAACTCACCTTTCTCAAGTGTCAAATGTGATGTACCTGCCTGATGATTTTCGGACTTGCTTGACCACTTGAGTTTATAATTATCTTAAACAAATTGATGGTATTATAATTTTTATATAACACGAGAATTTAATAAAGAAGAAAAATAAAGGACTTGCTTGCCACTTTGAGTTTATCAATTTCTTAAACAAATTGATGGTATTATAATTTTTATAATAACACGAGAATTTAATAAAGAAGAAAAAATAAATTTTATAAATAAATATAATTTATATATTATAAATATAAACTGTTTATAAATTATAAATTACAAACTATTAGAGTAATCCACACAAAATGTGGGACTTCATCTAATTCTAAATAAAATTCAACATCTAGTGAAAATTTAAAGGCTAAATTGCGCATTTCTCCATTTCAAAACATCTTACCAAGTGTAAAGAGGTTTCTCAACAAGAAAGGATAAGAGTAGAATCATCTGATTTAGACACTCCAACATACTAGGGTTTAGAAAGTGGTTGTGTCTAATTGCTCAAAGTTATGGCAGCTTGAATTGGACACCAAGAAAGGGACAACAAAATTTTGTTTGTTGTATCCTTTTTTTAATTTTTTTTTTTGTTTTTTTCTTTTTCTTTATTTCTTTTAAATATATATCAACTTCATACCAAAATTATAAATGACCAAATTGTTAGAAACTCGGCTCTAAAAAACTTATTCAATCAAAAAATTTAACTACACGCATTATAGTTTTTTGGTCTTGTAATGTCCATAGAGCTCTTTCTCTGTGAAGACATCATTTCCTGGTAACTTGGTAGTTTATTAGATAAAATATTAAAATTTTCCTGAAATTTGACATGATATTTTTTTTATTTTTTAATTATGTAAAAATTAATTTTTTAAAAAAATATGTAAGATACCAATATTTATTTGATTTTAGAAAAAAATTATCGGACTGTAGAATATAAAATTTCTCACTTTTCAAAAAAAAAAACCGAATCATATTTAATTTTTATTTAGACTTTATAATTAGGAAAATAAAATATTTGTTGTCTTTCTTTCAAAGACAAAGTAATTAATTTCACCCATCATAAAGACTAATTTATAATTTATCTGAACTTTTATCTTTATCAATTAAATGATTTTAATTAAAATTGTTTAAAATGCAATTTATCCTTAATTATTAACAGGGTCACGACACTTTATACATGTCAATTTCATCACAATGGCTTCAATATTTTAACAGTGACATTCTTAGGGGCGGTTTGGTCGGTGTCATTTTCTTTTATTTATTTATATATTAGAAGGCAGAAAGCAACGAGAAAGACCATCTTGGTACAATTCCTTGCACAGAGTTTTTGTGTATTAAGAAAACATTAATATTTGAGAAACATACAGGACAATCACCTTGTACTTTTGGGAAAAAATAAAATATTTAAATAATTTTTTTGTTTGATTTGTTTGATTGTAATCTTTATTTTTAATTTTATTTTATTTTTTTAATTTTCATTAGTGTCTTCGCATTCTCAGCCCATTTAGTTAGGGTGTGGATGACGTGAGGGGATTGTAGCAATGGCGGCGGGGGTCGGCGGCAACTACAAGAAGAACTACAACTTTGTGGAAGAAGAGGTGTTGGTGGTGACAACGATGAATTGAAGTGGAGTGGTGGTGGTATGCTGGGTCACAATTTGACGGTGGCATATATATGGACTCAAAAGCATAAATCTTTAAACTTTTACAATTTTAATTTCGTAATTTTTACGTGATTTATCGTGTAATTAAATTATAAAATTTTAATAACATTAAATATTTTGTAAAATAATAATAATAATTACCTTCAAGGGGTAAGAAGGAATGACAATGATCCATTTTCTTTAATTAGGAATCTTGAATTCGAGCGCAGTATATGCAATTCCTTTGCAAATTGAGTTTGAGAGGATGATTTTTCAAGAGTTATTGGAGGGGTTAAAATCTCATGAAAAGACCTCAATCTTCAACCCGTTAAATTGGGGTGTAAGTATGGTTATAAAATTTGATTTCCAAAATTATTAATAGTTATATTTATAAATTTTACATAACAATGGTATTTTTGTAATCTTTATATTTAACATTAATTTCTCATATCATCAAACCAAACCAAACCAAACAATATTATTAAATCTTAATTTACCATATCATCTCTACAAACATAAAAAACACATTTACCATACTTTACCATAACCATATCTTACATAATGATCTCTCCATCCCTTCATCCAAACAAAGTATTAAACATTTGGGAGGAAGCATTTTGCCCCCTTTATGAACTTGCCTGACGAAAATCTGAATTAGTTGAGCTAGTAGACTTCGAACATCGGATGGTTAAAATAAAAATAATAATAATTTTTAATTCTTTTTGTATGTAAAATATCAATTTCATATATGGTTAACACAATCTTTAAAAGTTAAAATGATAATTTTCATTTAATAAATTTTAATTAATCCAATTTTGCAAATTAAAATATTCAATAAAATGAATTTGCAAGTTGAAATGTTTAATTATTAAATTTTAAAAGTTAAAAAGTGTTTGAAAAAGTAAAAAATTGAGGGTACCATAATATTAAATTAACAAAATTAAGGGCTAAATATATATGTATTTGAATGATAGTTGTGGTAGTGGTGGAGGTGTAGTAATGGTGGTAGCGGTGGAGTGTGACAGCGTTTTTTCTTTTTTCGCAAGTGTACGAAATCGCAACAAGTAGTATAGAGTAAGAAAGTATCGTATCCACAGGGATTGTTTATCAATTACCAAGTGCGTAGCGGTGGAGTGGTGAACATGCGTGTTTTTTCTTTTTTCGCAAGTGTAACGAATTCGCAAACAAGTAGTAATAAGAGTAAGAAAGTATCGTTAACCACAAAAAGGGATTTTTATCATTACCAAAAATTATTTAATGCTATGGTGGATTATTTAGATCGACGATAAAAGGAGATTCGCTGTAAGGTAATAAAATTTAAAAAGTAAAAAAAAAAAAAAGAGACAACACAAATTCAAGTGAAAAGAAATCAGAAGGATTAAGCTATAGGGAATTTGAATTCCTTAAATTCCTATCAGCTTAATTCTATTAGTGTCATTAATCAATTTTAAATTGGTTCAAGTAGGAGAACAACCCTAAGTCCACTAACAAGCTCTGGCCTAGCCGGAATTTATTGTTAGTTATTCTAATTCAGTTCAATTACTATCTTTTAGTGGAATTAAACATAAATCAGAGTTATTAGGTTTATGGTTGTTTTTGTGAGTTCACAACTTATAATTTATTAACTATGAAACCTACTTGAGTCAACAACATATAGCTTGCCCGCATACAAGTTTTTGTTATTTTCTCAAAGTAATTATTTATCTTTTTCATATCAAAATAACCCTTCTCCGAATGTAGTTATTGAAAGGATTACTCAAATCCAGGGGAAATTTTTCTGCCTGGAAGCATTAAGGCCAAATATATAATTTATAACACGAGAAACAAAAAAAACAGAATCTATATCATAAATTGGAAATCGAATTTAAGCTACATCAAATCCTAGTAACACTTAGAGTTTTAGCTGGACATAGTAATTAAATATAACTCAATCATGCTTGGCACATTCATCATATTTAAAGACAATAATAAAAGAAAGAACAAGATGAAGAGTTTTAGAATAAAAAATGTATCAGAACTATGTTGATGGCTTCCTTGAATCTTGGCACAATTGTTTGAAAAATGCATTGAGAATCCTTGAGGAGAGAAGAACGAATTATGTAAAAGAAATTGCCTAAAAAAAAAAACGAGAGATCCCTCTTAGTTGGAGAAGTTCCTCTCTTATTATATAGAGGTTCTTGAAGGCAGTTTGACTCCTTTTTAGGAAATAGAATCCTTATTTAGTGGCAAAATCCTTTATAGGAGATACATAACTGTTTTAGGGTTCTTGATTTTAACTTCCTTAATTAGGACTCCCTTTTTTCCCCCAAAGAATAGGTCAGGTCTTGTTTAGTGTGTTTAGGAAACTTCCCCGAGGTCGGTATCCCATGTGAGAACAAGCTAGAATTTTGCGCATTAAAATTCCATCGCTGGTTCCGCCTGCGCAGCCAAGGGCGTGTCCTGGACAGGGTTTGGGTGTGCTTTAGTCGGATCTGCCAGTACAGCACGGGGCGTGCTAGGTAGCACGGCTGGTGAACATTAGAAGGCCACGGGCGTGCCAAGGCTAAGACGGGTGAGGCGTGCTTTTCCTGAGTACTGCCTAAAAGTTGCGGTTGGCGTGCTATAGGCGTTGTAACACGCACCTAGGGACCCTTGTAGCACGGCGTGCTTTTAGCACGGCAAGGGCCGTGCTACCAAGTTAAGTGCCTTTGTTATAAAAAGTTCTTTCTGTGCCAAATGTCCTGACAATAGTTCTCTAGATCAAGCGGATTAAATGATCAAGGAAAACTTTTGAACAATAATTATATCTAGGAAAAACTAAAAAGTGATTTAAATGTATAAAAACTTACTCAAAATCTAATAAAGACTATATTAAAAACACTATAAAATTAACACTTTATCAAAATTCCCAAAACTTAAAACCATTGCTTGCTCCTCCAAGGCAAGCAAAACTAAAAAAAAATAATATATATATATTTTGATGAACTAGCTTTTTACCATGGTTGGAAACTGATCTCATAAATTCTTTTCATGATAATCATGTTATTAGTAAATAAGTGGGATAAAGCTCAATTGTTCTCCATGCTATTCTATACTTAAGCTTGATTTTTATTTTTTGAATAAAGGCAACATTCATTGAGTAAAATATAAGTTTAGAGAGAATTAATTATCAACACTAATATTTATTCCATTTATGATAAATAGACGACATGAATCAATCTAAGGCAAAAAAAAATGAGACAATTGAAATAGAAGCAAAGTGGCATTTCTTCCCATATGCAGAATATATCACATGCCTTTCTCCACGTATTTACAAATGCATACGACTAAAAGATCAAGTAAGGTCTTATTTGGTTGGTATGAATGGGGCTTTCTTGGTGTAAAACGTTGCTTATAAATCAATTAGAAAGGGATAAATGTAGACAAAGAGTTACTAAAAGAATGTATACGACATTACAAGATGCTATTTTTAATTAACTTTTTCTAGTTCTAGCTAGTTCTAGGGAGTGTCTTGTTTGAAACTTTCTTACTAGCTAGAGGCATCTTGGACAAGGTCTTTTCTTAATATTTTGGCACTTTTCTTCCTTGCCCTTTTTTCTATTTTTCTTGAATTCTTTTGAATGCTTTTCACGTGCCCCTTTCTTGATTCTTCCTTCTTTTCTTTATTTGCTAGTATTGATTGATGAATTCTCCCTCTTTGTTGCTATATTTTAATTAAAGATCGAATCTTTTAATTATACAATCCTTTGTACTTAGGGTGGGAAATTTGAATTTTTGGTTTCAATGGCTTGGTTTATTGAGGTGAGGCGTGAAGAAAAAAAAATTTTTACGGTTTTAAGGCTTTCAAAGTTTGCCGTTTCAAAGGAGTCATATTTTAATTTTAGGTGTTCTAGGCTAAAATATAGGTTCAACAATTTGCCCTAAAATTCATTTTCTCTTTCAAAAAAGTTACAAAAACATTTAAATTTTGTTTTCGCCTCGAAGGGATTCTTAAGTTGTTCTAGGAATGCCAAAGATTTAAATAACTTAGAGACTAAAAAAACACACTTATACATCATCACTCTCATAAAAAATCAGTGCTTTTCAAAATCTAGAAACAAATAGTTTAGATCAAATGAACCATGTTTTAAATTCAAACTTACTTTTTTAAATATGCTAGATTGAGGAAAACCCAATTATGTTTCAATACTTTATTTACTAGACCACAAGAACCCCGTCAGCTTTGCTTGTAAGTCATTTCCAACCATGTTAAAGCCAAAATTGTAATCATTCCAACCATGTTAAACAAAAACAAAAATATTTAGCTAAAAATTCCCTTCCCCCAATTCAATCAATCACATTGTCCCCAATGTGTATAAATTCCCCAATTCAATCAATCACATTGTCCCCAATGTGAATAAATTCCCCAAACTTATTGCATTACTAGAAAGAAAGCAGTAAGAGAGAAGAAAAAAACTTACCAACATTGTATTGAACAATACAATAAAATGGTTGTGGAATGTGTCTTAGCTAAAATAGGAACTAAGCATTAAGAACAAAAACTACTAAAAAGTTATAAAAAAAATCCCAATAACAAATAAACCAAACTAAAATGAAACAACCAAGACAATGTATTAGAATAAAATAAAACTAAATAAAATAAAATAGAAGTGAGAAATCAGTCAATTTTCTGGTGGTGGTGGTGGTTGCAGAAGCTGGAGGATGGTCTGGAGTTGGCCTTGCATGGTGTCCATCTTAGAGTCAAGACTGCCATTCATGATCTCAATGGATTGGAAACGGTCTGTGATCATTGTTTCCATCCCGCTAAGGCGCGTGTCAAAGAGGTCCATCGAGACAATCATCCTTGCAAGGACTTCATCATTGACATGTTGGAGCGTGCCCTTGAAACGATGGACAGCACCGGATGTACCTGCCACCAAAAAGAAGGAAAGGCAAAAGGTGGAGGGAGTATCCTCCCCATTTGTCAGCACTGCCTTTGCGCCTCGGCTCCTTTCATTCATCAGGAATCAATGCCCTCTGAACACCTACTTACTCGATATGGCATCCCCAACTTTCTTCACATCAAACACTTTCATGAATCATAACATCCTACATCTACTGGTACACGCCCCCCTCCTAACACCTATCATAAATTGGCCCTAGCCGGGTTCCCTACTGATCTAGGTGGTTGCCAAACCTGTAAATATCTAGAAATGCGGGTCACAAAACACCCCACCATTATAGCCCCTTTGTCGGCTCCAGCCACCCTTGCAAATTTTTGGCATAGCCAATATCCAACATTCAACAAAACCCCATTTTCAATAGCCCACAGAAAATATAATTCATTTAAACTTAACACCTCATCGCTCTCACTCCTTCCAAATATGGTATTATACAAGAATTTGTGAATGTATCGCAAGGAAGGTTTTTTTAATTTGGATGCTTTTGAATATCTAGGATTATAATTTACTTCACCTGTAAAATTTTGCCAAGCATTGTGTGCACTAAAATCACTAGATACTCGTATCCGGCTATTATCTGTGGGAAACCCAAAAATGTGGCTAATTTCATTCACAGTTAGTTCAAAATCTTGACTAAGAAGCCTAAAGCTAACCCTGCTTGGTGGTGAATCAGGCAAAAATGGGATAAAAGCGTGATAGGAACTTAGAAATTCTAGAGTTAGAGGTGCATAGACTAAATCCTTCATATCAAGAAATTGCCCCCACCCTATTCTCTTAAGTGGTTCTAACACAATATCTCTAAGACCCACTTGTGCTAAAGCAGCCTCATCGCCTCATCAATGAATTGATTTGGTAAAATAGGCCGAAGAGTTAGTTTTGTGTACCTTTCTTGTTGCTCGGATGAGGCAAACTCGAATGGAAGTGCAGGTGGTGAAGGAGGTCGAAGGAAGTGCGAGGAGTGAAGGGAGGTTGAGGAGCCGTGTGGATCGCCCGCAGTTGGGCGTTTTCGAGCGGCCAACTGAGGCATTGCGGGTCTGCTACGGTTTGTATCTAGGAGGGCAGGTTGGAGCATGATTATTGTGAAATTTGGTGTGCCGAGGGTGTTTGATTTGAGAAAGACAAGGAGAAACGAAAGAGAGAAAATTTGAGAGGAACAGAGAGGTGGACGGCTAGGGCCCCTGTGCCGAGATGCGCGAAGTGGTGCGCGGTTAAGAGGCGTGCTCTTTACAATAGGGCGCCGGGGGGGCCAATAAATGAGGGGTGTCTGATCGTGTAAATGAGGGTGTCTGATCGTGGCACGGTCGTGCTGATAAGCACGGCCTGGGCGTGCTCTCCTCTGACCTGCAAGTGAAAGAAAGGGCGTACCTGGCACGGACGTGCTGATGGGCACGCCCTGGGCGTGCTCTTCCCTGCCTCTTGAATTGAAAATTGCCTGTGGATAGCACGGGTGTGCTATCTGACACGCCCTAGGCGTGCTTGTCTCTGACTCTCAAGTGTCTTTTCCCTTCTTCAGTAGCACAGGCGTGCCTCTTAGCACGGTTAGGGCGTGCTCTTCTCTGACCTTCAAGTGTGATTGACCCTTTTTAATGACACGGGCGTGCTCTTCTCTGACTCTCAAGTATCATTGCCTTTGAAAACCGCACGGGCGTGCTGCTGGGCATGCTTGGGCGTGTAAGATCCTCACCCCATGGCACGGGCGTGCTCTGTTCTGGATTTCCATTTTTTTTTTTTTTTTTTTTTTCCCTCACCCCATGGCACGGGCGTGCTTCCTAGCCCAATGCTTTTAGGGCTGCTCTGTTTCTGGATTTACCCATTTTTTTTTTTTTTTTTTTTTGCAAACAAATAAAAACATACCCTAATGGAATCAAACATAACAAAACACATAGAAAAATTAGATTGGGTTGTCTCCCACACAGCACTTTTGTTTAACGTCCGTTAAGTCGACCACTTATCCTAGTTTAGGCTAAGCAAGACCCGATCGCCCACTCCTTGATGGGTTCGAAGTTGTCATTTATGATAGGCTTCTCAGCTTGAGCATTCACTTGAAACTTCGATATATTCTTACCATCCACTATTCTCCATTGGCACCGTGCAGCGAAAGATTCCTTTATTGTGAATGGCTCCAGACCAATCCTTCAGAGCGTAACTTACCAGGGAATAAAACGGAGCCTTAGATGTTACCTAGCCAGCAAACTACCTGCTGTGTACCTTCATACCTTTCAGAATCCCTCCATTTGATAATGCGCTTATCTGCCATTCTTTGCGTTGCCGATCTTTGTATATTTTGGCACTTTCATAAAGCATGGAGGCGCATCTTCAATCCATCATGTTTAATTCGTAAACAAGTCGCTTTGGACCAACTTCCTTTGCCACTTGAAGTTTAAAGACAATTTGAATGCGGCCCCCAAAACGCCTTATGTTCTAAACTCTACAGGAAGATGACAAGCCTTACCACTACCACCAGCCGATACTGGAGCGGACATATACCTATAGGTGTTTTTGAATGCCCCGTTCTGTAGGCCCATAGCAGCATCGTCTAGCTTTTTGACCAATCGCTTTCGCTCGATTGTCCAACAGTGGTTTCGAGGATCTTTCTTGATTTCCCTCGGTTAGTTACTTTCTACTTGTCCACTTGTTTGAGGATTGATATGGCCAGTACCTAACACGTATGAGTGACCCACCATATTTTTGCAAGAAGGAAATCTAACATACTGTATTACAAAATGCTTACCTCCCGTCCGTGATTTATTTCCCTTTAGGAGTTACCATGCCTTTGTAAAAATGTTTTTCTTGATGAAGGCTCATTACACTTTTGGCATCGTATTTGGGAAGAGCAACAGCCTCTGCCCATTTTGACACCATAACTCCACCGCCACTTAGAATGTACTTGGTTTTAATATGATGGCGGAAACGGTCTCCCATTGAAGTCCAGACCCCATACCGTCGAAGATTTCGACTTTCAAGGCATGCTAATTTAGGGGCATCTCATGTCTCTTCGAAAATTACCTAACCTTTGACCAAACGACACAAAGACGCAACATAGTTATAAGGCCCATCTTTAAAGCAGATTAGGCCATTACAAACCACTTTTCTAGTATTACAGCGCAGCTGTCTTGCTTGCTCCAAAGTGGCCTCCGCCATTCCATGGAAATGGCAAAAATTTCAAGGGGGACACTTTCTTATTTTCAGTCTCTGGTATAACATCTCCTGAAATAGTTTGATCACTGCAATACTTGAACAAAAATGGCTTCCTTCCCAATAAGTAGGAATTTGATATCATGAAAAAAAATTTCTTTAAACTCCTGTTGGGTTTAAGAAAAAAATCTGCGGAGGGAGATATTTTGCCAAAAAGATAATTAACTATGTCAGCGTAACCAGCGGGGTTTGAGGCATTTGCTTACTAGAAGAAGTTGCTCATGAGGGGCGAAAGCTTCATTGATTTTCGTAGCTCGCTTGGTATCTTCTGTCCCCCAAATTTCAAAAGCCCGTGGAAAGATGCGTCGCAACGAGGTTCTCGGTCCCCTTTTTTGTCGCCGAAAATTTCTTAGGTCAAAATTCTTGCAATAAAAAGTTACCCAGACGAATTGGAGTCTCGGTTTTTGCCTCATCTTTCTTTTCCAGCCAAAAGTTATCTTGCGATGGCGGGATGGATCTGTGTAGACTATTGTTTTAAGCTCCAATTAAGATATTTTTTGCCCTGAATTGTCCAAAAAAGGCAAAAAAACAATAAAGCCCAATAATTCTTTTTCCGTTTTTTAGTTTGCATTTAGGGGTTTTTTTTTTTTTTTTTTAAAATTTTTTCTTGCGGGGCCCAAAAAAATCAAAATTTTTTTCCCTTTCTTTTCCTTTTTTCACTTTTTTTTTTTTTTTTTTTTTTTTTTTG
>NW_023591453.1:146025-189372 GCF_014843425.1 Jatropha curcas | reverse complement strand
AAAAAAAGAGAGAGATCTGCCTGGAAGCCTAAGCCACAATAATAGAGTTTATAACAAGAATAAAGAAAAATAAAATCTAATGATTAAAAGCTGGAATCGAATTAAAATTACATCAAATTCCCTAGTATAAAAAAGTTTTAGCTAGACATATTAATAAATTTAAACTCAATCACGACTTGAATCATCATATTATTTAAAGACAATAATAAAGAAGAAACAAGATGAAAAGTTTTGAGAAAAAAACTGTAATCTCACAACTGATGTTGAATCGGTTTTCCTTGGAAGTCTTAAGCACAGATTATTTTTGAAGCTTGAAATCCTTTGAGAAGAGAAACTATGTAAAGGAAGTGTATCATAAGAAAACGATCCCTGCTATAATAGTTCTTCTTCTTTATATAAGAGCTCCTGAATGCAGTTTTTGACTCCTTTTTAGGAAATAGAATCCTTATTTAGTGCAAAACTTTTATGGAGATCATGACTGTTAGGTTCTTGATTTCTTTTGATTAGGACTCCTTTTTCCCTAAGAATAAGGTCAGGTCTTGTTTAGTGTGTTTAGGAAACTCCCCTGAAGTCAAGTCGGCCCATGTGAGAAAGGCTTGATTTGCGTGTTAAATTCACGCTGGTTCCGCCTGGGCAGCACGGGCGTGCTTCATGGCACGGGTTGGGCATGCTGTAGTTTGGAGGTCTGGCTAGTGAAGCACAGGGCGTGCTAGGTAGCACGGGCTAGTGAAGTACTGAGGCACGGGCGTGCTACAGAGCACAGGCAGGGCGTGCTCCTCTCTAGAAGTCTATCTAGAGTTGCCATGGGCGTGCTATGCTTGACACGCCCTGGTCCCATTGTAGCACGACCGTGCCTTTTGACACACCCTGGCCGTGCTCACTTTTCTTTGCAAATCTTCTGACTCTCTTTTCTAATTGTCGCGCTCGCGCTTGTGAATGTCGCGCTCGCGACTTTGGGCGTGCCACTTGCACGGCTAGGGCCGTGCTACGAACGTCAAGTGCCTTGTGATATTAAGCCTCTTTTCTGCGCCAAATTCCTGTAATTTTCTCATTAGATCAAGCGGATTAAAAGTCCGGAAGCTTTTGAAACCACAATATCAAAAGTGATTTAAATCCGAATTAAGCAATAAAAACTTACTAAAAATTTCTATAATAAAAACTATATTAAAAACACTATAAAATTAACACCTATCAAAATTCCCCAAACTTAAACCATTGCTTGTCCTCAAGCAACCAAACTAAAATAAAATAATTTGACGACACTAGCTTACCATGGTTGGAGATGATCTTCAATAAACTTTTCAAGATATCATGATTAGTAAATAAGTGGATAAACTCAATTGTTCTCCATACTATTCACATTTAAGCTTGACTTTTATTTCTTGAAGGAAACACGTTCATTGAGTAAAATACAAGTTTAGAGAGATTGTCAACACTAATACTTATTCAAATTATGATAAACAGGACATGAATCATCTAAAGCATTAAATAAGACAATTGATAGCGCAACAGTGGCATTCCCATATGCAGAATTAGTCATCCTTTCTCCACGATTTAAATGCATACGATTAAAAGATCAAAAGGTCTTTATTCTGGGTTGTAATGGGGCTTTCTTGGTGTAAACTTTGCTTAATCAAAGAAAGGGATAAAAGGTAGACAAGGAGTACAAAAGAATGTATAACATACAAGATTCTATTTTAATTAAACTTTTTCTAGTTCTAGGGAGTGTCTGTTTTGAAACTTTCTTACTAGCTAGAGGCATCTTGGGCAAGGGCTTTTCTTAATATTTTGGCACTTTTTCTTCCTTGCCTTTTTCTATTCTTCTTGAATTCTTTTGATTGCTTTTCATGTGCCTCTTTCTTGATTCTTTCTTCTTTTCTTTATTATAAGTAGTAGGACTTACTTGCACTAAAATATAAAGTTTAGTTATTAAAATGTAATATATGGAAAATATAGGTACTATTTGGTAATTTTTAACACACAATCAAAGATAAATTTGGACTACACGAGACTTCTGTCGATCACTTGCTTCCTTCAGCCGTTTTCTGATGATTTCCACTTTCTCTTTTGTTTCTCTAACCAAATCTGGACCCAAAATCTTCTTCTCACTAAGTCTTCCTTTCTCCATCCATTTTCATGTGATTTAAACACTAAATTCAACCTAGAACTCTATCCAAGTAAGTAGCCTTTCTTAAATTTTACTTGTGTGATATTTTAGATGATTTATAAGAGTTATTATGTATAGGAGAGGGGAGCACAAAGTAGGAGGAAAAGGAAGCTAAGAAGAAGATTTAAAGCTCTTTTGGTTGAAGGTTTGATATCTCTTTTAGTTTTTCACATTTTCTTGCATGAATACTTGAAAACTTGTGTAGTGTGTTGATAATGAGAAGATATGTTGTTGAATGTTGAGTAAGAGGTCTAGAAATGGTGAGAAAGTATGGTATGAAATGAATAAATGAAGTAGACATTGATTTCATGCTGAACAGATTTGTTGGAAAACTGACTATTAACTTCACCTTGATTTTGACCCTATTTAATGATGGAATTAGGAAGTGCTGTAGAAGAGTTATTTGTTCCTCTATGTTTTAGCTGTCCATGGTTTTTTGAATCACCTAAATCGGAGTTATAAATTGAGAGATATGACCAAAATAGTAGCAACCAAAATAGTACAGACTAGGCTGGAAATCAACAGTCTGGACGGACTAGAAGTTGCTCATTTCGGTAAATATTTGACTACCTTACCAACGTAATTAAGAGATGTGGTAGAAGACAAATTTGTAGCCTAATGTGGTATCTAACCATATAATGTAGAATCACCTAAATTGGAGTTATAAATTGAGAGCGGTGACCAAAATAGTATAACCTGTGCAGGCTGGAAACCAATAGCTGGGCAGACTAGCAGTTGCTACTTGAGCTCAATATTTGACTACCTTACCAGCGTAATTAAGAGATGTGGTAGAAGAACAATTTGTAAGAAGACAAATTTGTAGCCTAATGTGTTAGCTAACCATATAATGTAGAATCACCTAAATTGGAGTTATAAATTGAGAGATATGACCAAAATAATATAAACTGGGCAGGCTGGAAACCAACAGCAGGGCAGACTGAAAGTTGCTACTTGAGCTCAATATGTGACTACCTTGCCAACCTAATTAAGAGATGTGATAGAAGAAAACTTTGTACCTTAAGATGTTAGCTAACCATAGAATTTAGAATAATCTAAATTGGACGTATACAGAAAGAGTTATGCTAGGATTTGTGAAACATGTACAGGCTGTCTGGCAGATTTCAAGAACACATTAGAAATGATGTTGGATAGTGTTGGAATGCATATGTAGATTCATTAACCCTAAAATTATTACTGCATTTTACCTTCTAAGTGAACTTAAATTCAAACTAAGAATTTCCTTAATCTGAATGGTAAAAATTTAGTTACATAAATATTAGTAAGAATTGCATCACGGGTGCAATAGCTAGAGTATTTCCATGCAAGTTACTTTATACATTATCAATGGTATGCATTATTCCTCATTAGATAGTTTCTAAATAATTCTTGTATTATCACAATACACATAATATGCTCCATTAAGGTTAGCCAGAAACCACGTAGATAAGACTATGTCATGACATAGGATAGCAGATCTGCGCCCCATACAGTTTGGTACTCCAGCTATAGGCTGTTGAGTGGATATGATTTATACAGAGGCCATTTTGGAAATTTATCGGAAGTATAGTATTCATACAATATTCATACAGTTCTTCTTATCTCTTAGTTTTCACTGTAACCTTATGGAGCCATACAGTTATGAGATTATATTATTTATCACTTATATGATGTTGACTAAAAATTCATAAGTCATACAGCATAATGAACAGCAAATAAGTTACTGAAAGCATAATGAAATGTGTGTTTATATATTTAATTATACATTGATATCATGAAAGTATAATGATATGTGTGCTTGATGTTTATTTATAAGTTGAGATATCCACTGAGCTTTATTTGCTCAGCGAGTTACTTGTTTAACTCGTAGGTTTTGGAACTGGACCATAGAGAGTCATCTGTCTTCAGGGTAGCTACTCATTTTGATATTTTGATTCTGTTTATCCTTATCATGGCATGTTGCTTTTATGAAATTTGTATTTTAAGTAAGTACAGGGCACACAGTTGGGCCCATTTCATTTTGAAAACAATTAGTATCTATGTCCTTGTAAAAATATTAAGTACAATATCTATATTTTTCCTAATGTAAAAAGCAACAGCTTGACATCATAATCAGCATACAACATGATATTAGCATGAAAGGACATGGTTCAAAGCCAGATTGTAGCGTCTCAGCTCGGTTCATTTGAGTTAACGGGTGGACCGGGAAGGGATGTTACATTACAAAATACAATATAAATTTATATAGTGAAATTTAAACTTACAAAGAGTTTTTAAAGCACTTCAACTTTGAATCCTTTACAATTGAACTGGGAAAGGAGGGAGAAGTTTTTGGGAGAGAATATCTACGCCTATAGTTAAAGCTTATATTGAATTTTATGCGATGCCTTCACAAGGGGAAAGGCTCCCTTAAATAAAAATTTTGGAATCTTTACTATTTACTTTTACTGTTGATGAACAGTAGTTTTTGTCGAAGAATCTCTACTGTTTGCTTTTACTGTTGGTACAGTAGTCTTTGTCGGAGAATCTCTACTGTTTGTTT
Organism: Jatropha curcas; assembly: GCF_014843425.1. Next base: position 184,666 of record NW_023591453.1, on the reverse strand, counting down.
ACTATTTGCTTTTACTGTTGGAACAGTAGTCTTTGTCGGAGAATCTCTACTGTTTGTTTACTGTGCCAAGTTAACCTTTACTGTTGGCGAGTGGACCTTTACTGCTGCTGAGTGGACCTTTACTGTTGCCGAGTGGACTTTTACTGTTGCTGAGTGGACTGGACCTTTAAAACCTTTCTGTTACTTGGATTTTGGCGTTTTTACTACACAAAGATTGAAGGAATAAGGTTCCTTCTGCCTGTTTATAATGACTTTGTCTTTTGTTGGTATCAAAGCCTAAGGATTTAGATCTACTATCTGGATACATAATTATAAGACTTCGTTTTAGTATATATCCTAAGCGGTTTTGACTTTGCCTACTGAACCCATTCTTACTGAACCCGTGAGTAAGATCCATGTGAAGTGGCATCGAAAGGGTATAACCAGGAAGGTATAACCAGGTAGTCATTAAAGCTTTTGGTATATAATAAAATGGATCCTTTCTTATGTTTGCTTGTTTTGCCTTTATGATGCGTCGTTTTGGAGGATTTACTGGAGGACGAACCTTGGGCTTTACTGGGCTGATTTGAGCTGGTAGAGAGTTGTTCAAACATCTCTTGACAGATCAATTTATATTCTTCTGGTGTTTTAACTGCAGCTAACTGGGCCTGACATTGGGCTTTTTGGATACCGAACTGGGGGTTATCCTGGATAGCTAATGTTTGGGCATAGGTCAGAGCTGGTTTAGATGGGCTGGATAATTTATTGCGGATCCATTGACTAATTTTATGTTCAGTGGTGGAATTCTTGAATGATCCCCACCATTTTATTTTCCACCATTTAATTTTATGGCGTCTTACAAGTATGGGAATATGAGTTCCCGGAATATACTGATAGTCCATATACCATTGATATACCTAAGGCAAAAAGAAGGTCATACAATAATACATAAGAGAAGGGATATGAACTTCTTCTGTAGTGGGTTTATAACGGGTTTTAAAGAACTGATATAAGTAATGGATATCAGCAGGGATAATTTCCTCTGAAATGCCTTTAGATTGCCACCACCTTTTAAACCAATTAGGCAATTTTAAATCTTTACGAATATTTTGGTCAAACAAAATAAAATTAACCAAGAATGAGTAGAGTGGTGGGGATTTTGAAGACAAAATATCTTACCCACGCTTCTTTATAATCAAATAATTATAACTCTATTAATATTATGTAATCCTTTAAAATCTTACTGGCGTTTGGCTAAAGAAAGATACGGGACCAATCCTTAGGAATGGATGACGCGTTATTTTTATAGAAGAATAGGAAATTATTCCATTTTTATCAAAAAACGTAATGGTTTGATGTTTACTGAATCAGTATTCTAATAATATATTATTATAATTATGGGCCTGGAGGTTTTGACAAGTCTGTTTGTGCATAAAAACCAATTTCTCAGATAATATTTTTTAAGTATCTGCCAAGGATTGCTAATGGTTATACCCATCCTCAACTTTCTCTTCAAAATCAAATAAAGGTTAGAATACCATTTATGTATATTACCAGTAGATTTATATTTGATTTTTGGCAAATCCACAGCCATCAACGGATTTGATACTCTTTACTGTATCCGTTTGGAAGACAGAGTAGCCGTATCATGAGCGGATACGATCGCTTATAGAATTTAGAAGACAACCTGGGTCCTCTGTGGAAGAGGATGCTAATACCCTGCAGTGCTTTAATTACTTCAGGAGATTGAGAAAGTTCCTCAAGTCCATTTTTTAAGGTCTTTTAGGAGAAGTGAAATTTTTATCAAACCATTTATGTATATTACTAGTAGATTTATATTGGATTTTTGGCAAATCCACAGCCATCAACGGATTTGATAACTCTTTATCCTTCTTTCTTCCCATTGTTCTGTAAGAATTCTCTAGTTAGAAAGTCTGGAATATTGTTATCATTACCTTTAATATACTCTATGTCAAATTCAAAAATACTTAAAAGCACTTGCCATCTAGCAAAAATTTGTTTAGAGGCAAGGTTTTGGACATCTTTCTGCAAAACGTCTTTTGCAGATTTACAATCAATACGAAGTAAAAATTTAAATTTTTGATTTAAAAGATCAGATTGAAATTTATTTATACAAATAACAATACTTAAAAATTTCCTTTTTTATGGTAGATGGTAGAATAATTGAAGTCCAATGACCTGAAGTATATTGGATTATTCTTTCTTTACCATTAATTTTTTGTTTTAAAATGCCTCCATAACCAATATTATAAGCATCAGTTTCAACAATTTTAAAAGCATTAGGATCAGGAATATATAAGTAAGAAATTTCTTTTACTAATGATTTTATCTTTTTTACGAGTTGAGTATGCTGAGTTGTCCAAGGACGAGCATTTTTACAAAGTCTATTATGTAAAGGTTTTATCATGCAATTTAAATTTGGATAAAAATCAATTACATAATTTAAACAACCAAGAAAACGTTATAATTGGGGTTTATTAGGGTTTATTAGAAATTTCATCAGGAAATTTTCCACCAAAAACAAGTGCTCTTTCTATAGGTTGAATCTTACCTTGTTCTATATAATGACCTAAAAATCTTATTTTAGTTTTAAACAAATCCATTTTAAAATCCATTTTAGTTTTACTAAGTGCTAAACCATTTTGTTGAATGACCATACAAAATGTTTTTAGATGTTTTTTAAATGTTTAAAATGATCTTCTAGAGTTGTACTAAATATAAGCACATCATCAATATAAACAATACAAAATTTAGAATATGGGTTAAAAATATCATACATATTCCACATCAGAAATTAAAAGGGTAATAAATGGGGTTCTCACAGTGTGACCTGTGACGAAATACTGGCTCTTACCCTACCAGGACCCCGGGCGGCTAGCCACCGCGGGGGTTGGCCTTGTCGTGAGGCAAGATATGGTGGCTGTCTGTGCCTTTGGCCGGGTCCCATGCCGTAAAACATGTTCTGAGGTATCTCAAGTGGTCGCTGAAAAATCCACGGTTTTATGGGAGATGGTTTTTATAATTTTTTACTAATCTGGGAACACACGTTTCTATTTCAGCATTTTTATTACATTAAAAAGGCGGCACAAGACATGGGCTTCTAGATTTTTAGACATTAATTTTTTATTAAGTAAATTCTTGAATTTCATTTTTTTACAATGTCAATACAATTCAGGACTTCATCTGACTCATCTGAATTGGCCTAGCTTTAGTTTTAATGGTTTTTTCATCAAAATCTTTTTCATATGGTAAGTCCACTATGTGTTGTTTACGATCCCAAAAAGCATGTGGGTGGTCAGCACATAATTTGTTTTCCATAAAATTTTTTAGAGTTGAGATTTTATTTTGGATATCATCAGAATTTAATTGGTTTTTAATTCTATTTAAACATGCATTATTTTTCAAATCTTTTAAGTTTTCTTCTTTGGATTTAATTAAAGAATTTATTTCTAACATTTTAATAGAATGAGCTTTTAACAAATTTAATTGTTTCTTTTTAGGTTTTCTGTTAAATTCTAATTGAGCTTTCAATTTTATTTTAAATTATACATCCTCTTTAACTGAATATGGCGTTTATTGAGATTTATAAATTGGAGTGCCTTAATTTCCATAATAATTTATCTGAGGTCGGTTGAGGTAAAATACTGTGTTTATTTCTAATTTTGATTTATGATTTGTGCATTTTTATTTTCCTATAATTTCAAGTTTAGATTTATTGGCTGCTATATTTTTTCACTAGTTTTTTAACCAATATCTTTTAGGATTAGATCAGTTTTTTACAGTTTTTAAATCTCACCTGTGTCAAAGAGTGGATTGCATTCTATCACAAAATCATTTTATTGAATTGTTTATTTTTACTAATATTTTCGTGTGAAGTATTTTCTTCGTAATTAAATGAGAATTACAAATCTCATCTTCATCTAATTTTCATTTATTTTTTAATTATATTGGTTCTCTGTTCTTTGAGGGACTTGGAATAAGTTTAGGGATATTTCTAGTATTTTTTATTTTTTTAGATTTTTGTTGAGTTGGGGTTTTTTAATTCTTTTACTTCAAGTTTTTTAGCGTTTTAATTTTTTATTATATTTATATAATTCTTTAGTAGATTCATCCGCATTTACCTTTTGAGGTTTATTTTTATTTAAAATGGTAGTTAAATCATAAGTATTAGACTGAATTCTAGGAGTAATATCTTTTACTTCATTGTCGTCTTCAAAACTTTTTATTAGTTTTTTAAGAAGTTTAGCTTTAGTTTCTTGATCTTCAATACCATTGACTACTGTTAATAAATTACTTTGATCTTTAGATAACATGTTTAAAGAATATTTTGATGAACTGGAAGAACTTGTATTAGTTCCTAATTCATCAATTTGATTTTCACTTTCATTAATCTCAGATTCCGAGGAATCCGAATCAATATATAATTCATAAATTTTATTTAGAACATTATCTTCTAAATTTAATTCATGTAATCTTTTATTAAATTTACAAAATTTAGATGTATGCCCTTTTTTATCACAATTATAACAAGTCAAATTTTTATAAGAAGAAGTTTTAGTTGTAGATTTAGAGGTTGTTTATTTTTTGTTTAGAAGATTTTGTTTTTTTTTTTACTATAAAAATTTATTTGACTAGGTGTAATAGACCTATATTGTTTTTTTAGAGATTTATTTCTATTATTTTTTAGGTTTATTTGTTTTTAGAATTGGCCATACATTTCTTGGAGAAGTTTATACTATAATCCATGTTTACAAAAGATCCTAATTCTTTTTTTAGTTTTTCTGGATTTTTATTTTTATTGTTCTAGGTTTTTAGATCATGACATATTGAATCCTTCCTTTTGATGTATTTACTTAAGTTAATTGTTCCTAGGTTTAAATTACTATTTAAGGTATTAGGTTGACCATGTTGTGGTTTAATATTGGGATTTCTAACCTTTTTCTCCAAGAAAATAGGCTAACCCCAGCTAAAAACTTTTCTTTCAAAAGCTTTGATTTAGGTCTTCCCTTACAATTATCGAGTGAGGAAAAGTCCGTTTTATTAATTTTTTGAAATACCTAAGTTTTACATTTTTAATTACTTAAGTTAACTCTGCCATTTTTATCTTTTAAGGTGGATGGATCTCCTGTAAATATTGAAGTTGAAGTGAAATAGTGAGAATTAAAGATGACACTGCATCTTGAATTACTTCACCATTTTCATCATATATAGGTTCACCTTCATCATCTATTTGAATGATGATGAAGGTGAACCTATATATATATGTATACATATAAAGACTTCGTTTTAGTATTCTATGGATTTAGATCTACCAACAAAAGGGTAATAAAAAGACTCAGATTTACTTAATAAAAACGCCATTTACTATAATATCCGCAGGATCAAGAATGCGGTACGAAGTCCCTGTCGCGGCGCCCATACACCAGGACAACGCCCATACACCAAGATCGTGACAACCTGCAGTACCTCAGAACCGTTTATTCAAATTATTTATAAGGTTTTGGAGCCTATTTTACTATTTCTCTATTGTATTTTAGGATTGATTTTCAATTTGTTTAATTTATTTTTCTGAAGTCGGTTCAACTAACTCAGAGTTTGGTGTTTTTTCTAAAATATTTTACAGATGCTTGAGAGTATCAGGAATACTTTTGTTGATTGTCTCAGACGAACTCAAGTTTACTTATTTGATCTTTTTTAATTTGGTTTACAATTTCTTTTTTACTTGACTGAGGAAATGGTAAGGTTAAACATTGTGAGATTTTACTTATTTTCTTTACTTTTATATTTTCCGTAATAAAGGCTTATTTCGAGCATTATTTTATGCGTTTTATTGTGAGTTAAACAAATCTACTTGCATTTACTTAGTTATTCTGTTCAATATCTTATTTTTGTATCATTATCTCGCGCAACTTTATCATGGTGCCCACAGATCATCTTCATGATCTTGATGTTTTTATTTTCATATTTTTTAGGAGGAACATCACTTTTTTGTTTGTTCATTTACTATCCATTTCAGGTCTTTATCTCTAATTGTTATAGGGGTTTAGATTTTTTCAGATTTTTTTTTTTAATTAATTTTTTTACCAATTCAAAGAATTAATTTTTAGTTTGATTATTTATTTTATTCTAAATATTCATATTTTTAATTTTCTCAAAAGTGGGGTAAAGTTTTTTAATATCTTTTTTTCATTTTTAAGAAATTTTTTAGTTTTAGATATTTCTTTTATTAACTTTTTTTCAATATCTATTTTTCTAAGAACATTTAATTTCTCTGTTATATCCATTACATTTTCAGGATTAAGCGAAGCTGTGTGATTCGGTGAATCTGATAAGGTTGACTGTCTTGATTTACATATTATCTACAGGATTACATAACTGCCGTGTGGCTATGATTTACTATAATCAACCCTTTCATTTTCAAGTTTTAAATAAATTAAATTTAGACGATTTTCTTAATTTGTTCTTTTATCAACTTTTAGGTATTTCCATTCATCAATAGCTTACTAATCTTGTAAATTATTCATTTTCTATTTATCTACCCTTTTATTTCTGAGTTATCTGGAGTTATCTGAGTCTTCAGATTTATTACTACTAGCCGATCTACATAAGAAAGGATCCATTTTATTATATACCAAAAGCTTTAATGACTACTTGGTTATACCCTCCTGGTTATACCCTTTCGATGCCACTCACATGGGTCTTACTCACGGGTTCAGTAGGAATGGGTTCAGTAGGCAAAGTCAAATCTGCTTAGGATATATACTAAAATGAAGTCTTTATATGTATACAGATAGCAGATCTAAATCCTTAAGCTCTGATACCAACAAAAGAGAAAAAGGACCGTTTAATGGTGTTTTCTTCTAAAATATTTACAGATGCTTGAGGAGTATCAGGAACTACTTGTTGAATAGTCTCAGAACGAACCTCAAGTTTACTTAATTGATCTTTGTATTATATATATGTTGTATATATATATATATATATATATGATGTATATTTTAAAAAATGGAAAGAGCTTCTGACCCTACTTCTAAGTAATTTGAAATTAATCAACAAATAAAGATGTATTTTAACAAAATTATTTTATTTAAGTCCTTTGTAGTATGTTACTGAGTTCTTATTCAGAATGAGTGCTTAATGAGCATACTACGGTCGACATACCACATCTTATAGTGGGGTAAGGTGTGATAGGAATACCCCTCCTCGCCTCAATAGAACTCCAAATCCTTCCCTTTCTCAGCTAAAAACCAAAAAAAAAAAGCATAGCAAGTGCAGAAAGGGAGAACAGGGTGTCAGAGTTAAGTTCATTACTAGTGGAAGATGATATGGATAGACTTAAAATAAAGTATTCGATCCTTGATGAGTTTGAATTACTCCCTGTGGGTGAAAATGTTCGGGCAAACTCTGAACAAAGTCCTAACTTCCTTATCTTGTATGAGGAAGATCTGAGAATCGGTGCTCACCTCTCCCTTCAAGGAGATTTATGTGACTATCTTAACCAGCTCGACACCATTTTGTCCCAACTCGCTCCAAACAGTATCAGGATTGTGCTCAAGTTGAGTCTCTTAGCTCGCTAAGGAATTTTCACCTTATCTGATTAATGGATTATATTCTCTAACAAATTGTGAAAAAGAAGACCATCCTCATCTCTCTGCTCGTGGTGGGCTTATCATTTTTGAGGGGATGCATAGGTTTATAAAAGGGAGATGGAATAAAAATTTTTTACGGTGAAAAGCCCGAGAGATTTTAGGGTGAACACTCACTGGTCCCCAAACTACTCCATCTTTTCGGGATGATAGGTTATTATTTGATAGAGAGAAGGCGAGTATAGATACCCTTGCCAAATAGACCGACAAACCCTTCCATCTTCCAGGTCTTCTATCATTGAAGTATCCCGTGACTTGCTTGGGAAAGCGTAAAAGAAGAAAAGATCAAGAAGGTATACAATTGGCTTTCAATTTATACAGTCCTAAACTCACTTTCAACATTTTGCTTGGCAGATATGACTAGCGGAGGCTTTGTGAAACACCTCGTAATTTTATTTTTGAAACTTTTAAATTTTATTTAAATCAAAAATCAGGAATTTTGACTGTGTGGGCTGCAAGTACTGTGTAACCTTAATCCGCGTCCAAATTCGCAAGTTGGGCCCAAGCCCAAAGTATAGTATCACAGCTCCTAACCAAGATTTTTCTAAGCTTCTAAAGAATTATACTGAATTTTAAATATTAAATTAATTAAAAGAAATCAATCAGATCCGTTAACCAACTGGAATTTTTTAAAAATCAGGTGAAAAACTTGTAAACCAAGTGGAAATCGAGTCGAATCACTGATTTGGACCAAACCGATTTGAATCAAACCGGAATGGCCAAGAATTCTCTAGAACTGCCCTTTTCCTTTTTTTTGTCTCTTCTTCTTTTTCTTCTTCTTCTCCAGCGCGTTCTTCTCCGCCTCTCCTTCAGCCTCCAACCGCCGGCCACCAAATCTGGCTAGCCATAACTCTAAATGGAGAGCACAACGAGAGGAAGCCATCAGTGGCGTTGTTTTGTGGAAATAGAGCCTGAAATGAGAGAGATCGCGATAGGAGCCATGCGATAACATTTGCCGGCAATTCTCGCCATTTTCGACGAACACAGCCAGTGAGGAGACCTCCAATCGACTCCTCTTGGTCTCATGCGTGTTTTCCCTCGTTCAGTTCCGACGATAGGACTCAAATGGTGAAAACACCATTGATGGTGGCACTAAGCGACTGTCGGCACTCAAACGGCCCACTGACTCAACAAACGTACATCAAATTGGAGTTCCCCATGAAATTCCAAATAGAATGGTGCAAGCCTCGTGAAGTACTGGCGAGGTACGATTTTTCGGCCACCGTGGCGACGGCAGCAGCGATAGTTCGGTGACCGGCCGATGACACTCCGGCGGGTCCCAAGCCTCCTCACGCTGATCATGGGATCGTCGCCTAATTCTCAATTGGTGCTCCCTAAGACCTATTTTCCCATTTTAGCATAAATTCCAAATATAAAACTAATAGTTGATTAAATTGAATTCGAATAAATAATAATTAATCAAATATAATTCTTGCTAGGAATTAGTTAGTGGCATATGGTAAGATGCAAATTAATTTTGAATATTGCCAAATCTATTACATGAATTTTAATTATAACTAGAAGATTTGATATTGAAATGAGAATTATAGCTAAACTATTTTAATAAATAAAATAGTATTTTTTTTATAGTTTTTGTTAGGATTTTTAGTAGTTTTAATCACTTTAATTAGTTTTTATTCAGTTTTAGTTACGTTTTTGTTTAAAGCTTCCTTGAAACATAACTCACTTGATCTTGAAATTTGTAGGATTTTGATACAGAAAAGAGCAAAGTAAAGCAAAACTCTCAGAGGCTAGCACGCCCTGTGCAAGATTCAAGGAAAATCAGCTTGGAGACTCAGAGCCTAGCACTCCCTAGTCGTGCTATCATGCACGCCCGTGCCACAAAATGATATCGATTCAAGGGCATGATCACCTGAGCACAGCCTGTGCTGCATCCATCCTGATAACTCAGAGCCTAGCATGCCCTAGCCGTGCAAAATAGCACGTTCGTGCCATAGATTTTCCTTAGAACTCAGGCTCCAGCACGCCCAGCTCGTGTAATGTAGCCACGCCCGTGCTGAAGATCAAGTTTTACTTTGACCCAAGAATGCCAATCCAGTCCTTACCACTTGCATGGGCCCACAAGAGATACTTTCCTGATGTGCCAATCAAGTTTAAATCCTATTTAGATGCATGGGAGAGTCCTAATTGCGAAGAAATTATAAGCCTAAATAGTCTCCTATCTCTAAAAGATTTCTTACTCAATAAAGACTCTATTTCCTAAACGAAGTCGAAGTTTTCCCTAGAACATCTATATAAAGAGAAGATCCATTCATTGTAGAGGCATCTCTTATTCTATTATTTTTCTATATAGTTCTCTCTCTTGAAGACTTCAAGCATTCAAGATGGTCTTAAGATTTAAAGAAGCTGCTCAAGCTAATCGTTGACTAGTTTTTATTTCTAAACTCTCTTTTTGTATATTATTCTTTATGGGATTATTTGCAAGTTTAACTGAGTTCTATTTAATTGCTATATCGAACTAAACTCTCTTACTAGGGATTTGATGTAGCTTAATTTAGATTTCAATTTATAATATTAGATTTGCTTTTCTTTGTTCAAAATATAATTTATTATTGAACTTGCAAAGTTTTCCTGCTTGGGATTTTGATTTTTTTTACTTTGAAGAGGGTTTTTATATGAAGAAAGTTATTTACATGGGGATTAATAACTTGATGGGTGAATCTATATGGTTACTCATGGGGGTATTTCATAAGTTACTGAATTTATAAACAAACCATAAAACTTAATGATTTAATTCATATTTGATTGCACTATTGGAAGATAGGTAATTAAATCGGGTTAAAATAGCTAACAATATATCGAAAGAGCTTGTTAGTGATTTTAGAGTTGTTTCTCCTACTTGAACAATTAAAATTGATGAACAAACTAATAAAATAAATTGGATAGAATTAAGTAAAGTCAAAATCCCAAGTAGTTTTTAATCCTTGGTTTTTTTTCATCGAATTGCCTTACTTGATTTCTTTTATTTCTCTTTTACTCATTTAGAATTTCGTTAAAATAATCCTCCTTATTGTCGTCTAAATAATAATAAGTTAACAAAATTTTGATACTTGGTATACTATCCTTGTGGGACGATACTCTACTCATTCTTTATTACTTGTCGCGATTTCGTACACTTGCAAAAAAGTTTATCAAGTTTTTGGCGCTGTTGCCGAAGATTGGCGTTACCAATATCAATACTAATTACCTCATTATTAATTTAGATTTTATTTGTATTTTTATTTTCACTTTTACTTTTTCGAGAAGATATTTCAAGTGTTTATGCAAAGAAGATCCAGTAGAACTGAGCCCTTAATCTTTGATCTAGAAATTGAAAAGACTTGTCGCAGAAAAAATGGCACTAGAAGAGCATAAAGGAGAGAACAAGAGCAACAAAAAAAATATGGATGATTTAGACATAGAGAACAATCCTCCACAAGGAGAACACCAGATTGTGTCACTAAGGCCCAATAATAACAATAGAAGACCTCAACTTCCTGTCCGCACCTTGTGAGACTACATAACTTCTTCTCTGAATGGGGCCACTTCAAGTATCACTAGGCCTAGGGTGGAAGCTGACAATTTTGAGATCAAACCTGCAATTATTCAAATTCTTTCCACCACAATTCAATATGGAGGTCTACCTAGTGAAGATCCTAATGCCCATATCACAAATTTCCTAGAGATTTGTGATACATTCAAGCAAAACGGAGTTTTTGAGGATTGGGACTGTTTCCTTTCCTCTAAGGCGGATTAGCGCACGGTCTTGGTTGTCCACATGCCCCTGCTGGAAGTTTCTACATAGGAGGAACTAGCCTAGAAATTTTAGCGAAATTTTTTCCATCTTCAAAGACCACAAAGTTTCGCAATGAGATAATGACTTTTGCCCACCAGGATTAAGAAATACGAAGCTTGGGAGAAATTTAAAGACCTATTGAGGAAGTGCCCACATCATAGCTTACCCAAGTGGTTACAGGTACAAACTTTTTATAATGCATTATCTTCTAACATAAAGATTACTTTAGATGCTGGTGGATCCTTTGAAAGAAAGGAAATTGATGAGGCATATGATTTGATAGAAGAGATGGTAAGCAACAGCCGTTATCAAAACAGTTCTGAAAGGAAGAAGCCTGTAGGAGTTTATGAGATTAATGCCATTACTGCACTCAATGCCAAGGTGGATAATATGGTAAGAAAGTTGGATTTATTGACTACTAACTTTGTTAATTCTATTGTGCAAGCATGTGATAGGTGTAGTGGGCAACATGGAATTGGAGAGTGCATGTTGGATTCTTTAAATCCACAAACTTTGGAGCAAGTCAACTATGTGATGAATCAAGGAAGGAAGAACTACCGCAAGCAAAGAAATTACCCATATTTAATTTCTGTTAGTGATAACAGGCTTGAGGGGACATCATCCTAATTTTTCTTTATTGGAATCAAATAATGCATTGATGGCACACAGGCTTCCCGTCTTTAAGGAAGAAAAACTTTCATGATGATCTTTCTCATCGGCTCTCTCTAAATCTCCAAGGAGTTCAATGAACAAACTCGAGAAATTAACAAAAATCCAAACAAGCTGCGATAAGGAGCTTTGGAGATTCAACCGAGGCAGAGTTTGCTAATATGTAAGGCCTTAGACCTCAAAGGTACGTTACCTCAGTAACAGGAAAAGAATCCTAAACGAACAGGTACAAAAGTAATCATTTTGGGAAGTGAACCCTTAGAGGATCTTGACAAGGAAGGGCTGAAAAGGAGGAGGCAGAAAGATCACCCATCTTGGGACCTGGAGAGAAGTGAGTGAACTTATGTTACATTGTTCATTTCCCACAAAGGGGGCTTCAAAGAAATCACAAGATGATAAGAGTTTCGTCAAGTTTCTTGATGTTTTCAAGAAGGTTGCAATAAATATCCTTTTTGCGTAAGCCCTTGCTTCAAATGGGCAGTTATAGCAAAAATTTATGAAGGAGATCCTAAAGAAAAGGAAGATTCGATGGATCAAAGAAATAGTAATGTTACCAAAGGCACAGCTGTAGTGTAATTACTACAAACCAAGATTCCTGTAAAAGTTAAAATCTAGGAAGGTTTTGCTTAATCCTTGTAATTATTGGAAATCGTGTGATTTTTGAAAAGCTTTAGTAGATTTAGGGTGCCAAGCATTTATTCTATGTCTTATTGAGGTTTTTAAAGTGCTAGGGATGGGAGAGCTGAACCAAAAGAATTGTCTCTACAAATTGGTGGATCGCATCAAAATCAATATTCCAATAGAATTGTGGTAAGGATGATGTTGTCGTCCCAAGATCGGTAAAATTTATTTTTTGCTGATTGTTTTTCGTTATTTTGGACATTGATGAAGAATTATGAGAGGATTCCTAATCCTTGGAAAGACCTTTCCTTGCCAATTTGCCAAGAGCATTAATTCGATGTCTATTGAAGGGTAAGTTAACACTTAAGGTCAATAGGCGGCAAGTGGAATTGTTATTTGATGTTCTTCAAATCTTGGTAACACTTCCTATGGATTTAATGTTGCTTTAGAATGATGTTATTATTGACTTGTGTAAGGAAACTGAATTTGGAAATAAAGTCACATTATGAAAGTGACCAGTTAATAATCAAGCATCAAAGGTAAGGAGTAAGGATCTACCAAGAAGAATTAAAAAACACTTCCTCTAATTCAAAGGATGCTTCTTAGGATTGAGAATTAATTCTTTTCCTATCATTATTTTCCTCTCACTTATCACCATTCTTAGGTGAGAATAATTCTTTTCCTATCATTATTTCCTCTCACTTATCACTTGATGAAGAGAAAAGGTTGTTGCAAGTTCTAGGAAAGCATAGGAAAGCCTTAGGTTGGTCAATTGCAGATTTGAAGGGGATAAGTCCAAGTGTGTGCATGCACAAGATCCTGATGGAAGAAGACTACAAACCTACAATTGAGCATCAACGGAGATTAAACCCAAACATGAAGGAAGTAGTCAAAGCTAAAATCATTAAGCTTTTGGATGCTGGCATTATTTATCCAATCTCAGATAGTAAGTGGGTAAGTCCCGTTCAAGTTGTTCCAAAGAAGGGAGGTATGACAGTTACATCTAACAAGAAAAATGAGTTAATTCCTACTAGAACTGTCATAGGTTGGCGTGTGTGTATTGATTATCGAAAGTTGAACAAAGCAACACACAAAGATCACATTCCTTTACCTTTTATTGCTCAAATGCTTGAAAAACTTGCAGGTTATCCTTACTATTGTTTTCTAGATGGTTATTCCGTGTATTTCCAAATACCTATATGTCACGGAGATAGGATTTAGCTATGCCTATCCGCGTGCAACTTAGTCACCCTTGAGTGTTTGGGATGTCCTAAGTAAGCCTTGAAGTGTGTTGGAGCGAAAATGTAAGCTAAGTAGAGAGGAGAACACACGAGAGCTTGTAAGAGCATTGTTGTAAATCTCTTATTACTCAAATGCTTGGATGATTATCAAATGCATTGGATGAGTACAAATGAGGGAGAAGTAGACCTGGATATTCTTGTAAGGATTTCCACCTCTCTCATAACATGTTGTTACATTCTTTACAGAATTGTGTCGGTGGACACGTTTAGTGATCATATCTAGTTTAGAGCTATTTACCTCCACCTTACACGTGGTGAATGGAAATAATTCATAGAATTTAGGTTTAAGTGCACATAAATACTTGTGGGCAGAGTTATATTCATATCTATGAGACAAAAATAGTGGAAGCTTCTTGAAACTTAGGGTAGCTTCTTTGCATTGGCTTGCCTGCCTTTCCCATTCGTTATTCGCACCGCTCAGAGCGATCTAAGCTTGTTCCACTTTTTTGTTGAAAATGGGAAAAGGTGATTTTATTTATACATCATGAACGTAGTGACAAACACCTTGTTTTTTTTTGACACGAATTGCCGATTGAATCAGCCGGTGCTTATAAACAATTTTTTGAGTCGGAGCCACCCATTTTTGTCGGCCATGGGACGTTCATTTATTTTATAAAATTGACCCCAATATTAACCAATTTTTATTTAAGGCCAAATTATTTAAAAACTGGCGAGGGCACAAGCGGGCCTTTCTGGGTAAGGGATTGAGATACGCCGGCCCGTTGGAAAGCCGGACGCCGAAAACGCTCGCCTCTTGTTAAAACCTTACGTATTTTAATTTTATTTTAGTTAGAAAATCCAATTTTTATTTATTTTTAAACCAACCCAATGAATCGACAGTAGTTCTAGTGTGAAAAAGTCAATTAATCGTTCCCAATCAATCCATCTGCATCATTATCGGGTTAAATCATCAAATCATCCATATCCATCAAAGCTTAATTAAAATCAAGATAAATAAAAGGACACGCTTGCGTATGTTAAAGGCGGGCAAAACCGAACCTAAAAAATACATCTACCGCAATAAAAATTTGAACCCAAAAGCGCCTAAAAACCAAAATCACTGATATTCATTTATAATACTTTCTACAATTTATTGGAAATTATAATCTGGCTCCATAATTGGTCATTTCGGATTTATCTGGAAAAATTTAATTTATTTTTGTTCAAAAATTTACTATTTTTTCGAATAAGAATAAAATATGTTTGGACCAGAACAATTAGAACAGTCGCGTCCAGCCAGTGTTCTATTAGCAAGAACAGTTGCGTGACGCAGCCGTTAGCTGCATGACGCGACTCTTCTGGTAAAAGAAAACGAAAATTCTTGGGACATGACAGTTCGTCACGCAACTGCCAACGTCGTTACGGACTATAGCTGATCGTGACGCAACTGCTCTGGTCTGAGATTCTGTTTTTATAGTTGTTTAAACGTGCTTTTATCATTTAAATATGGATTCAAGACAACCTGAATGACGCAAAAACGTGCAGGAAACAATTCAATTAAAGATAAACTTTCTAAAACTACATAAATAATAATTACATGAATAAAAACACAAAACGGTTGTAAAGAAATTACCTAACCCAGATTGGATTGTAGACGGTTTAACGGATGAAGGTTACGCAATTCAGAGCTTATCCAAGGATTTATGTTATTTTTTCTCTCTTGATTTTTCTCTCTTTTTTTGTTTAAGGTCACCTAAATGATCTTATGGGCAATTCTCCCTTCAAACGAAACCTTCAAAAGGAGCTATTGGAGGAGAATGTGGCCGCAAATATCTTTGTAGGGTTTTCAGACGGCTTATTAGATTGTCAAAAGTCCCCTAATGGTGAATTAAAAGATCTTTATATAAGACGGTCACAGAGACAAGCTTGCGTTTGACGCAGCGTTAGCTGGTGACAGGGCTCAACTTGCTGTTATCAGGCTACATGTCGTTTATACAAAAATGGATTAGTCTAACAATTGTGCGTTGAGGCGAGCTATAGCTGCGTTGGACGCAGTACGACCGTCAGACACTTAATTGATTTTGTTTATCCTTGGATTCAGACTTTAAGGTAGCACCTTGGATTAAAAGACTTCTAGGTAGCATTAACCTTTCATTCCACATCCTCGTTTCATCATTGGATTAGGTGGGGGCATAAAAACACGCGTCAACACCCATGAATTCTAGCGGCTTCCAGAATCTTCCGCGTAACACTCTCCCCCACTCAATCTCCCGACACCCTCATCGCGTTATACTCCTTTATCTTTTCACTAAACTACCAAAGAATATCTTCATGCTCCCAGCTAACTTCAGACTCGGGCAAGTTCTTCCACTTGATCAAGTACTCGCGATAGTTTGGCACTCCTCGTCGCTGTTCTACTCGAGAATTGAGAATGGTATCAACCTCTTTGTCAAATTCAGTAACGACAGCAGTTGGTGCTCAAGTAGACTCGCCCCTACTTGGATCCTCATCATCTGCATGATAAGGTTTTAACATGCTAACATGGAAGACATTATGAATCTTCAAATTGGGAGGCAGTTCAACTTGATAAGCAACCTTCCCTACTCGTTTGATGATGGGGAATGGTCCCTCGTACTTCCTCACTAACCCTTTATGCACCTTGCGCAATGATTTGAATTGGTTAGGAAGGATTTTGATCAGCACCTTGTCTCCCTCGGCATACTCTCTTGGTCGCCACTTGGTGTCGGCCTATTTCTTCATTCGTCAAGCAGCCTTATCAAGACAAGCACGAGTCTCGTCAGCTTCTTCATGCCATTCCCTCGCAAACTTGTGAGCTGCTGGATTTGTGTCGACATATGAAGCTGCAATTGCGTTGGGAGTGAGGGGCTGATGTCCCATAATGATCTCAAAGGGACTTTTGCCCGTGGATTCACTTTTTTGGAGATTATATGAGAATTGGGCAATGTCAAGTAACTTAGCCCAATCTCTCTGATGGGCACTGACATAATGTTGAAGGTAATAACTCCAACAATGCGTTAATACGCTCTGTTTGCCTATCACTTTGGGGATGGAAGCTAGTTGAGAAGTTCAAGTCTGTCCCCATCAACTTGAACAAATCTCGCTAGAACTTGCCAGTGAAGCGGGGGTCTCGATCACTTACGATATTCCGAGGAAGTCCCCATAACTTCACCATGTTCTTGAAGAACTTACTGGCTGCTTCATCAACGTTACAATCGGCTGATACGAGAATAAAGGTAGCATACTTGCTAAATCGATCAACAACCACCATGATGCTACCATATCCCTTAGACTTGGGTAGTGCGATGATGAAATCCATCGAGACACTCTCCCAAGGTCGCTCCGCTATGGGAAGTGGTTCAAGAAGACCCGTGGGAGTCATATGTCTACCTTGTCTTGTTGACAGACGAGGCAAGTCTTGACATATGTCTCGACGTTATCTTGCATCCTCGGCCAGCAGTAGTGAGCTCTTACTAAGGCTAAAGTACGAGTCTCACCTAGATGTCCAGGCCATTTTGGATCGTGGGATTCCTTAAGAGTTTCTTTACGAAGATTCCCCCATTTCGGCACAAAGACTCAATTACCATGGGAATAAAGTACTCCATTCTGTTCCTAAAATCTTCGAGTCTTACCTTCTTTTTCTACTTTTAGCAAGTTCCTGGCAAAGGTGTCGTGCTACATACCTTCTCGGATACGCTCCAAGAAGTCACTTTGTGGGGTGCTAGAACTAATGTTGGCTAACTTTGCCTTGGGACTCAGTACATCAGCAACAATGTTAGCCTTCCCTGGCTTGTACTCAAGCCGATAATCGAACTCTACCAAGAAGTCTTGCCATCGAGCTTGCTTGGGACTCAACTTCTTTTGAGTTTGAAAGTAGCTGGTAGCTACGTTGTCTGTCTTGACCACGAACATACTACCAAGCAAGTAGTGTCGCCATGTTCATAAGCAATAAACTATGGCTGTCATTTCTTTCTCTTGGACGGTATACCGACGTTCGGTATCATTCAACTTTCGACTTTCATAGGTAATGGGATGGCCTTCTTGCATTAGTACCCCATCGATAGCGTAATCCGAGGCATTAGTGTGTACCTCGAAAGGCTTTGTATAATAGGGCAGCACCATGACGGGCTCTTCGAACACTATCTGCTTTAATTGTTCGAAGGCATCTTGGCACTGTGATGCCCAATGCCATAAGCAATTCTTCTTGAGTAGATTTGTTAAGGGTGTCGCGATGCTAAATATCCCTTTATGAAGCAGCGATAGTAGTTTACTAGGCCTAAGAAGGATCTTAGCTCAGGGATGTTTGATGGAGGTTGCCATTCTTGAATAGCCTTCACCTTTGCTGGATCCATCATTAGCTTGCCTTCCTTGATCCGATGCCCAAGAAATTCCACTTCTTATTGAGCAAAGCAACACTTTTCCACCTTTATCCCGGAGAACTCGGAAGACTTGTTTGAGATGTTGCACGTCCTCTTCAAGGGTAGTGCTGTATACCACAATATCGTCCAAGTATAACACCACGAACTTATCAAGGAATGGGTGGAACAGTTTGTTCATGAGAGTGCAGAATGTTGCTGGGGCATTGGTTAGACCGAAAGGCATCACCTTGAACTCAAATGCACCATATCGAGTTACGCAAGTCGTCTTTGGCTCATCTCTTGTTGCGATGCGTACTTGATAGTAACCTGATCACAGGTCCAGCTTTGAGAACCATCTTGCTTTCCCCAATTGATTAAAGAGATCAGCTATCAAGGGTATTAGGTATTTGTTCTTGATAGTGATCTTGTTCAAGGCCCGATAATCTATGCACATTCGTAAAGAGCCATCCTTCTTCTTTTGGAAGAGGACTGGTGCGCTATAAGGAGCTTTAGAGGGTTGGATGTACCCTGAATCAATGAGGTCTTTGAATTTCTTTCTTAGTTCTTCCAACTCCGGAGGAGACATGTGATAAGAAGCCATGGCTGGTGCTCAATTTGGTGATCAATCTCTCTTCTAGGATGGAGCTTTTTCGGCAACTGGGGAGGCATGACATCCTTGTACTCATCCAAAACCGTTTGCACACATTCAGGCAAAGACTGTTTAGGATTTGTTACTTCTTCACCCTCATTTAGTTCCCTTATTGATGCTGTAAAGTTTTCGGCTTTGCTTAAGCCCCGCTTAAATTGCATAGCTGAGATCATAGATGGTGATTTCTCTATGCACTTTAATGGGGACAATGCAACGGCTTCTCTCCTTTAACTATAATTAGGGAACTTTAGTAAGGGAAAAGGAGTGCGCATACCTTTCGGAAGAATGTTAGTCCCAATACTATGTCAAAATCGTCCATGGGCACAATGGTGAAGTCTAGCTTACCACTCCATAAGCCAATATTAATTATTACAGCCTTTGCAAATCCAGCAATTGGCTTCACTTTGGAATTTACAGTCTTGATTGTGCCACTGCCTCCAATGATATCTAGGCCTAGTCGCTTGGCCTCCTCGATATCAATAAAGTTGTGCGTAGCCCCTGTGTCTAGCATGACGCTAGCTGATTTTTCATTAACGGCTACATCAGCATATGGCAGTCCCTTCATCTTGGGGATGCTAGGAGGAAGGGTTCTTATTATGGAGCTCAAGTATTGCAGAAATACCAAGTTGGCTTGGGTTTCTTCTGCCTCTTGCTTTTTATATTAGGCACCCATCGCATGTATTGCCTTCTTATTGGAGCAATCTTTTGTCCAATACTGCCCATCGTAGATGAATCAAGGTTTCGGAGGTTTGGAATCATACCTCTTGGACGACTTGTCATATTTTTCGCCGGAAGATTTGGATGAACCACCCTCTTTGTGACTCTGATCCTTTTTCTGAATATGCTTCTCTCCCCCACTTCTACCAAGATTAGGCTTCTTATTCTTGATTTGGGTGGAGTAGTCGGTTAGAGTTTCAACCACGGCAATGGCATTGTCAAGTGTTTGCACGTCACACCGTTCTAACTCTACCTTTGCCCAATCTCTTAGCCTATCCTTATTCTTATTAAGCCACGGCAATAGCGTCTTTGTTGGATAGATCGTCGATCTCCAACATAAGGGTAGTAAACTCCTTGATGTAATCGGAGATGCTACCGCTTTGTCATAGACGACGTAGTCTACCCCTTGATTCACTTTCTGCATTGTGAGGTACAAAGTGCTTCCGCAATTCTGCCTTGAATTGCTCCCATGTATTGATAGAACAAATGCCTTTCTCACGCTCTGCATGCTTCCTTCGCCACCATAGTTGAGCAGCATCCCGGAGGAACGTGGGGGCATTGCCAATCTTGGCAGAATCATCCAATACCCCTATGGCCTCAAAGTACTGGTCAAGGCCAATGAGAAAGTTCTCCACCATCGAGGCGCTACGCGTACCGTTGTACGTCCCAGGCTTGGGCACCTTTAAACCAGGTATCGAAGCACCAGTGGTAACACTGGTTGAGGCAGGACTACTCATACTATGGTGCACCCGACATTCGAAACGGATAGCATCTACTTCACTACGTAGGGCACTAATTTCAAATTTGGTGAATGTTCTTACCTCGGTCATCATACCAACAAGGGCTTGAAGCTCCTCTCATTGGGCATTGCCAAGCTCGATAATCATGCCTTTGGCAGCCCAAGTGATCTCTTCATTCTCCTGAACAATATTGTCAATTTGTTCAGAGAGTTCTCCCACAATAGCTTCTTGAGTGGACAAAGATTGCTCAAGAGCTATAATTTTCTGCTCCACAGGATCCATGGGAGGTTAGGCTAAGCATGCACCTGCTCACGGCCTCAAATGGCTTCAGCTTGCTTGGGTTGTTGTTCTTCAATGACAACCACTTGAGCTTCCTTACTCGCCATGGGTTGAGATAAAAGGTTTGGTACCTAGGATGAAACCTGCTCTGATACCACCTGTCATGGAGATAGGATTTAGCTATGCCTATCCGTGCAACACTTAGTCACCCTTGAGTGTTTAGGATGTCTTAAGTAAGCCTTGAAGTGTGTTGGAGTGAAAATGTAAGCTAAGTAGAGAGGAGAACACAAGAGAGCTTGTAAGAGCTTTGTTGTAGATCTCTTATTACTCAAATGCTTGGATGATATACAAATGAGGGGAGGTGAGGTATTTATAGGAATTTCCACCTCCTTAACATGTGGTTACAATTCTTTTGGACGTTTAGTGGATCATTCATAGATTTAGAGATATTTTTACATCCACTTTTACACATGTGTAGAAATCTAAATATTATCGATTTTAACCTAAAACCTTGTGGCGGTAGAGTTTCTATGGATCCAAAGCTTTCTTGAACTGGTTAGCCTTTTTAACTTGCTAGACTGTTCCACGAATTCTTAGTGGCTCCAGAACTTCGGTAACATTATAGCTCCTGAGATAGAAGACTACTTACTTTGCCCTGTTGGTACTTTTGTTATAGGAGGATGGCCTTTTGGGTATGTAATGACCTGTTGACTTATCAAGTGTTGAGTCATATTTCTTGACATGTGAAAATTATTGAAGTATTTATGGATGATTTTTTTGTGTTGTTTTGTTTTGTCTTTATAACCTTTTATAACCTTTCTCTAGTAATGCAGCGATGAGAGGACACTAACCTTGTTTTGAATTGGGAAAAATGTCACTTTATGGTTAGTGAAGGTATTGTTTTGGGGCTTAAAATCTCAGAAAAAGGTATTGAAGTAGACAAAGCCAAGATAGAAGTAATTGAAAAGTTACTGCCTCCAAATTCAGTAAAGGGAGTAAGGAGTTTTCTTATTCATCCAGGGTTTTATAGGAGATTTATCAAAGATTTCTCAAAAATCATAAAACGTCTTTATAATTTATTAGTTAAGGATGTTCCTTTTGATTTTAACTAAGAGTGTTTGAACGCTTTTAACAGGTTGAAGAATGAATTGATTTCAGCTCTTATCATTGCTACACCGGATTGGAGCCTAACTTTTAAACTCATTTGTGATGCTAGTGATCATGCTATAGAAGTTGTTCTTGGGCAAAGAAGAGAAAAGAAGTTTATTTTTGCTAGACGGTGGGGTCCGTATGTGTTGGCACAACCAAAGGTGGGGGGGTGAATTGGAGTTTTCTTTAAAATATTTTAGATTTAAAAAGATATCAATTGCTAGCATGAGCGGAAAAATATAGAATTGTGAGAAAATTATGGATTGAATTCCTACAAGTTCTATTCATAAAAAACAGAAAGATATAGCAAAGTGCTAGAGATATTAACTTGAACTGCTTCAATGTCTTATTAATTATTGACTTCTTTATTGACGGGAAAGCTATTGGATTTAGGGAACTTCCTCAATAAAAAGTTTAGGAATTCATATAAGACTGGGGAGATTATTTTGAAATAGAACGTTTCACAAGCTTTAATTTCAGTTTAGAAAATGATTAGAAAACCCAAGAAGTGAAATATTACTGTTAATAGAAGAAACGGTTTAGGTTAGAACTTGTTCTATTCACTTATCGATTCCAGAGTTTTAATGTTCGAGAAGATAAGATTATTCCAGTTTGAACATCAATTCATGCCAACTTTGCTTTCTAAAAATATACAACAGAAGTGTAAGTAGCAAGTTATCAAGCAACTTCAGAATTAAAAGATAACACAGTGATTTATATGGTTCGCACTAACTCGCTACATTTCATTCCAAGATCATCTTGAGATCCTCAAATTATGTTATCTCTTTTCAAGGGTAAGAGGACAACAACGTAACAGCGGCATAGTCACACTAGATTACCCTTTATCCCACTAGATTTCCAAAGGGTTAGTTAACGTCAACCTTTTGTTTGGCAGGGTACAGGACTTCAATCAGAATTAGATCTCTTCTGCGAGACAGGTCGCTGATACTCTTTCACATAGCTTCTACCTAGCTTATTTACCAAATGTTTAATAATAAACCTTGTCTTCATAGATTGACAAAGTCTAAATAGACAGAACAGAAAATGAATATAGCAAGGAAACCAGTTTTTCAGATTAGAAAATCGTTCTAGAACACAGACGTTTTTTCAAAAGTAGTTATAAAAATTCTTTCTCTTTAAAATTAAAACGGTGACAGTGTAAAGATGAAGAAATGGGGTAGAGGAGTAAGTTTGTGAGAGATAAAGATGTGATCGAATAGTTGATACTCTTTAAAACGAAAAACTTTTCTTTCACTTGTTCAAGCGTAAAGGCTCCTTTTATCGAAGATATGTGCCTCTCGTTTTGAAGAGAATATTTCTTTTGGAATCACAATATTTTGCTTTCTGTTATTTAGAAGATACGAGATTCTTAGTTACAAAAAACTGTGTTTATCCTTTTGGTAGAAAATAAGCGATCTCCTTTCCTTTAAACATTAAAGGATTTTCGGAAGCATTTTATTGGAAAATTATTTTTTCGAAAGATTATTACTTACTAAAATGAAAAATGAGTCTTCATTTCGTTTTAGGTAAGAGAATAAATTTAAAATCTTTAGTCTTCAAAGATTAAATTTCCGAAAAAGAAAATTTGATTATTACCAAAATCAGTTAGAGATATATCTCTTTAATTTTTGTAATTAAAAATCGTTTTAGGAGATTTAAGAATATTTTTGAATAAATTTTGACGAAAGGGAATATTTGAGAATTAATTCCGGAAATATTTGTTAATGAGAGAAATTAGTTTTATTGCTTATAGGGCTTTTTCTTCTATTCCTACAATATCTAAATACCTAACCACTAGGGTCTTCGAATATCTTCACACACTATGGATTTTGTAGGACTTGTCTTGTTCGTTTTCTTTCCATAAGAATTCTACATAAGATAATATTAGCACAAATAAAAAAGTTTAAATTTATTTGTTTTGTTTTAATCATCAACATTTCGAGATTAGTATTTGACCCTTGAGCCAACAAGACGTACATTAAATGATGCACAATTAAATTATGGCACCACTGAAAAGGAGCTTCTTGCTATTTTCTTTGCTTTTGATAAATTTAGAGCATATTTGATTAGAGCTAAAACAATAGTTTATATTGATCACTCCGTTATTAAGTATTTGTTAGAAAAGAAGGATACAAAGCCTAGACTAATTCATTGGGTTCTTCTTTTGCAGGAATTTGATTTCGAGATTTGTGATAAAAAAGGAACCGAAAACCTTGAAGTTGATCATTTGTCAAGGCTTGAGTTGGGGGAAGAGAAGCAAGAGGAGTTGCAAATCAATGAAGATTTCCCCCTTGAACATCTCTTTCTTCTAACCAATATGTAGGCTCTATGGTATGCCGATATAGTTAACTATCTTGCTTGCAAGATTACTACTCCCAATCTTTCTTATCAACAAAAGAAAAAAATTCTTTCATGATCTTAAATATTACTTTTGGCTGGACTCTTTCTTGTTCAAGTATTGTAGTGACCAACTTTTCAGACGATGTGTGCCAGAAGAAGAGATAGAAAGTGTTCTTCGTTTTTGTCATTCAATGGAATGTTTTAGTCATTCATTGGAATTGTGGAGACATTTTGGAGCGAGCAAAGACGGCAGCACGTATTTTAGAAAGCGGTTTGTATTGGCCTAACTTATTTAAAGATGCTTTTAACTTTGTTCGTCTTTATGATCATTGTCAAAGGTTAGAAAATAACTCCAAGAGACATAAGACACTAGTAAATAATATCCTTGAAGTGGAGACCTTTGATGTTTGGGGCTTAGATTTCATGGGACCTTTTCCATCTTCTTATTCCAACCAATATATTCTAATAGCGGTGGATTATGTCTCAAAGTAGGTAGAAGTTGTTGCTCTTCCAAGCAATGATGCCAAGAGTGTGATGAACTTCATTAAGAAATACATTTTCACATGCATGGTACTCCTAGAGCAATAATCATAGACGGAGGTAAGCATTTTTGAAATAAGTATCTAGACTCTCTTCTTTCAAAATATGGTGTTACTGATCGTGTAAGTACCCCATATCACCCTCAAACAAGTGGAAAAGTAGAGGTAACTAATAGGGAGATCAAGAAAATATTGGAGACCACAGTTGGCCAATCAAGAAAGGACTGGTCCAAGAAACTTGATGATGCACTTTGGGCTTATAAAACTGCATTCCAAACACTAATTGGTATGTCTGCATATCGAATGGTCTATGGTAAGGCATGTCATCTACCTGTTGAGTTAGAACATAAGGCATATTGGGCAATCTAGTTTCTTAACTTTGATACCAAAAAGGTTGGTTAAAAGGGTTGCTTCAATTGAATATGAATGATGGATGAAATGAGACTTCATGCTTATAAGAACGCCAAAATCTATAAAGACCGTACCAAACAGTGGCATGATAAGCACATTATTCTGAGGAATCTGAAGTTAGGCCAATAGGTATTGCTCTATAATTCTAAACTTCGTCTTTTTCCAGGAAATTGCGCTCTAGGTGGTCTGGATCTTTCACAATCAAAGAAATTTTTCTACATGGAGCAGTTGAAATAGTGGATGGAAACCGGTGTTTCAAAGTGAATGCTCAATGATTCAAAGTTTACCAAAATGGAGACTTTGATCCAGTCAAAACCATTATAACTCTTACTTAATCTTGCCTAAATTGGGTCTAGTGCGTCGAGCTTAACGAGGGTTAGTGCGTCGGTAGCTTACGCGTTAACAAAAACGCTTGTGGGAGACAACCCGTATTCCTTTTTCCCTAATTCTCTATTTTGGTTTATGTAAATTCTTTTTATCATTCTCCCAAAATTTTTTTAAATCATGTTTGTTTCTTCTTTTTTAAGTCAAGTTCTTTCAGGGTAAAAGTTGAGGCAAAGGCTCTAACATGCCTTAGTCGTGCCATAATAGGCTACGCTCGTGGCTGTTAAAAAGGTGGCAGAAATTGATCTTCCAGGGTCAGAGGCTAAGCACGCGCCAAGTGGTGCTCATCAGCACGCCCGTGCCAGGTAAGATAAATATTTTTTTCTCTTGCAGGTGAGAGGCTAGCATGCCCCGTGGCTTCAAAAGGAGATGGTCGATCTTCTGGACCGTCGCTCACCATAGTCACGCCCGTGCTAGAGCATTACTTCAAGGAACTTATAAGCTAGTTCATGGCGTTGAACCTGCTACGTAGCCAACCGTGCCACGTTATAGATCTGCGTTTTTTAAAGAAGTGCCTTTTCGCTTACCGCGTATCCTTCATTTGCCTCTCTATTTAAAGCGCACTGCTCACCTTCCCCTACACTTCTTCAATTCCCTTCTCCAAGCATGCCCCCGCTCTCTCCTTTCACTTTTCTCTTTGTCTCTCTACCAAAACCTTAGCCACCCCCCTTTTATTTTCCTCTCCTCTTTCTTTCACCATGCCTCATTGATATAAACGAAGCAGATTTTGTCGCTTCAGTGGCCGCAAGAATTCGGCCAACAGTTTTCCTCCCTCCTATGGCCTCCTTACTCCTCCTCTGTTTACGTTTCGGCCATGGCAGAACAACATGGAAAGGTACAATAAACTCTCTTCTTCGCCTTATTTTGCCAAATCGCTTTATTAAATGAATCTGCCTTTAGCAAAATAGGGCTTAGAGATACTGTGGTTAAAACCTCGTTAACGCATTGGAATGGGAACCATTTAGTCAAAATGAAAGATTTTGTTTATGCAACCAATGACCGTCAGAATTCTTGAGTTCATATTCCTACTAAGTACTTGTCTGTTGCCTGAAAATTTTACCCTAGTAAAATTAGTTTTAGGCTTTTTTGGAAAGAATTATTGAACTTTCAGTAAACGAGGTTAGCCATAATCTTTTGGTTTTCCCACTGAGAATGCTTAAACAAAATACCAAAAGATTTCATAGATCGAAGCGCAATGGACCAAAACTGACTCATGGAAGAGGTTGGGGTATATCCTAAGATTGTCAAAAGCTTCTAAATTGAAAAGCCCCAGCATATAGGTATATTCCAAATTTTTGGCCAACACAATTTTTGGGCGTAGTGAGAAGTGATGGGAGTGTTGAGTCTAAATGAATATATACTTTATCTAGGCAATAGATCAGGGGATATTTCTTAATTGTTGGCTTTTGGTTATGTCAACGATGGGCTAGAATTGCAAGGGAAGACACGGGAGCTATTATGATGGGTTGTTTTGTGATCCGTATTGCATCCTATTTGGAAAGTAATGGAACCCTGTTTCGAACCCAGTATATGATATTGTGGGAGGTGGGAAAGGGGTACTAAAACCTTGACTTAGGGTCATGGTGGCATATGAAGTTAGTAGAGAAGATAGGGGATTCGTTTCGTTTATGAGATCCCGTGAAGAAGTTCTGATGATGAAAAGCTGAAGAGGCTGTGATATAATATGGAGGAGGATAATCCTGCAAGTCCTTCCCGGTTTTGGTACTTTTCTGGTGCAGGTACCCCCTGCAGCTGGTCTAGCTTATTGTATTTCTTGTTAGTCGGTCGTCTTACTTTCGTCGCTCTTGTTGCTCTTTTCCTTTCAGGGACGTCTGAATTTGGTTCCAACGATGAAGTTTCTCGCCACGTATAATGTTCCTAGAATGACATTGTTTGATGCTCGCGCTTAATGGAATGGAAGACTATGATATTTGAACAGTTTCCAGTCCCATAGATTATGGCATGGGAGCCACGACTTCTCGATAAGACATTATGCAAGGCCCAATTATCAGGGAATTGCTAGCCACTCCAAAATAGTGGATACAATTGCTTGCACGCCGCCTCGACTCCACCACCTGAAAGACTGATTATTTTTCATCTGTTTTTTTTTTCATTTCCTTACTTTGGGTTAATTTAATTTTCAAGACTTTAATTTTTGTAGTGAAATTTCTGCGCCCGCCGACTCTTAAATCATTCTTTTCCTTCAAATTTTTTATTATAATTGTTTAATACATGGTGGTAATGGATTTACACTCTCATAATTTCTTTTGACACATTTTTTATAATAGGCTAAGTTTGGGAATTGATATTAGCACATTGGGGATAATGTGTTAGAATAATTTGGGGGAAGGAAAATTCTAGTTTTATTTGTTTTCAAATTAGCTCAACATGGTTTGGAATAATTATGAGGCAGCTTGGAAATTATCATAAATTTATAACTTGTGATGAATTTAGTTTGTTTTCGCGAAGCTAGTTTGCTTTTGAGCTTAAATTTTAAGTTTTGACCTTAACATGAATTGTTTGGTTTAACTAATTGTTTTTAAGGTCATAATAACACCAATCTTTTGTGATTTTAAATGAATATATAGATATTGTTTTATCAAAATTTATTTAACCTGCATTCCCTAGAATCAAGATTAGAATTCCCTTTGAGGCAAAAATTTCAATGCTTACATTAGAAAGAAGGATGATACGGCATGCCTTTTGTTGAAACTCCATATTTATCCCTATATGGACTTTGCAACAATTTGAAGCCTATATACCAAAAATTTCCTTGTTTACCCTTATTAAGCCTAGCCATTAAAACCAATTTAATTCTTTACCCTAGTGCAAAATAATGTATAATTGAAGGATTTTGATTCCGTGTTAAAAACGTAGCAACAAAAGGGAAGAAATTCCATTAATACTAGCAAGTGAAGCAAGTAGAAACTCAAAGAGAAAGCCCCATAAAAGAAGCAATCAATCAAAATTCAAGTTTTGAAAAATTGAAGTAAGGAAGAATTATCAATGAATTATGAATAGGACCTTGCCTAAAGTGTCTAAAATTTTGAGCTAGTGAAGAACTTCAAAGTTTAATTCCCTGTTACAAATAAAAAATTTATTTTGATGTGATGAAAAATCTTGATATTTTGCATTTGTTTGGCAACTTTTTTTATCTATCCTTTATCCTTTTTTTCTTTGTTAGTTAAATTATACCTCTAAATACGTCATTATAATGATAAATAAAGACCTTTTAATCTTTTAAAAATTGTATGCATTTCAATTGTGGAAGAGGGATAATTGATTTTGGCCTATGTTAATGTTGAATATATCGTTAATGCATGCTTATTTAAAGGTTAAAATAATTTTTTTAATGAAAATTCATGTTTCCTATATGTCATAGGATTGAATAAATTGGTAGTTAAAATCTTATTAACTCATGATTTAAATTAAAAGAATGTGTTTTTTTGTGATTGATTTTTTGCTAAGATTAATTAGGCATAGGAAACACTTAATTCCATTCTCATGATAATAATTTTTTATGCTTTTGAAGTTGTGAATAACTTATTCCCTAACATATCAAGCTAGCTTTGTTCAGTTTGTTAGCTTGTGTTTTTCTTTTGTTTTATTTGTTGTTTTTGAGGACAAGCAATGGATTTTAATTTTGGGCAATTTGATAGTGTTATTTTTATAGTATTTTTTATATTTTTTTGTTAGGATTTTTTTAGTTTAATCAACTTTAATTAGTTTTTTATTCCAATTTTAGTTACGTTTTTGTTTAAGCTCTTTTGAAACATAATCACTTGATGTTTTGAAGAAATTTGTTAGGATTTTGAATATAGAAAAGAGGCAAATGTAAAGCAAAACTTGAGAGGCTAGTACGCCCGTGCAAAATTCAAGGAAAATCAGCTTGAAGACTCAGAGCCTAGCAATGCCCGTGCCAATAGAAATGATATTAATTTTCAAGGGCGTGCTCACTTGAGCACCGGCCCGTGCTGCATCCATCCTGGGTAACTCAGAGGCCTAGCACGCCCAATACCAACAGATTTTCCTTAGAACTTAGGCTCCAACACACCCAACCCGTGTAACGGTAGCACGCAGTGCCTGAAGATCAAAGTTTCAGCTTTTGAGCTGAAGAATGCCAACCCAGTCCCTACCACTTGCTGGGCCCACATGAGATTTACTTTCCTAACATGCCAATCAAGTTTAAATCCCTATTTAGACGCATGGGAGAGTCCCTCATTGAAGAAAAAATTATAAAGCTTTAAACATTCTCCTATCTCCAAAAGATTTCCTACTCAATAAAGACTCAATTTCCTAAAAACGCCGGAGTTTCCCTAGAATGTCTATATAAAGAGAAGATCCATTCATTGTAGAGGCATCTCTTGTTCCTATTATTTTTCTATAATAGTTCTCTCTTTTGGAAGACTTCAAGCATTCAAGTTCGTCTCAAGATTCAAGGAAAGCTGCTCAAGCCCAATCGTTGACTAGTTTTTATTTCTAAACTTTCCTTTTTTGTTTATTATTCTTTCAATGGGATTATTTACAAGTTTTAACTGAGTTTCTATTTAAATTACTATGTCGACTAAACTCTCTACTAGGGATTGAATGTAACTTAATTTTCGATTTCGAATTTATAATATTAGATTTACTTTTCTAGTTCAATATAATTCATTAATCACTATCGGGAGAAGGGTTTTTTGATATGAAGAAAGTAATAAATTAAAACATGGAAATAATAACTTGATGCGGAAAGCTATATGGTTTGACATCATGAGGGTTTTCATAAATTAATGACCTTAGTTCTGAATTCATAAACAACGCATAAACTTATAATTTAATTCATGTTTGATTGAACTATTAGAAGATAGGTAATTAGACCAGGTTAAAATTAGCTAACAATACATCGGGAGGAGCTTATTAGTGATTTTAAGGGTTTTTCCCTTACTTGAACAATTTTTAAAACTGATTAACAAACTAATAAAATAATTGGATAGAATTAAGTGAAATTAAAATCCCTAGTAGTTTTTATATCCTTGGTTTCTTTTCCCAAATCGAATTGTCTTGACTTGATTTCTTTTATTTTCTCTTTTCTGCATTTAGAATTTTCGTTAAAATTAATTCCTTCCTATTGTCGTCTAAATAATAGTAGTTAACAAAATTTTGGTACTTGGTATAACAATCCTTGTTGGGATGATACTCTTACTCATTCTTTATTACTTGTCCGTGATTTCGTACAACTTGCGAAAAAGCCTTCAAGGGGGAGTTTATTCCTAAGGCTTAGACAGGGAAGTAAAATTAGATATTATATATTGCTAAGCTATGAGTTTAAGTTTAGAATTTAGGAATTTCTAAGGGGTGGAAGCTTTAAACGATATTGGTTCTTGATGGCTAGTAAATAGAATTTTTACAAATGCATAAATAATGAGGTTTTATACCTAAAGTAAAGGATGAAGAAGTTAAAGGCGTAATAAGAAGTTTCTTAATGATTAGAGTCCCTGGAAACATGAAATGAGAGTAAACTTTGTATTTAACATGGGTGAACAAGTTTTATTTATAAATTTTTAGTTATTTGGTAATTTAGTTTTATAGAAAATTAATAATATCATTGGACATGGAAGGTTAAAATATTGGATATATTTTTCGCATTCCATGTGAATGCATGTGTTTGTGCATATTATTATTCATTAATAAACTCACATCTCTTCTATTTAACCTTCAGGAAAGGTAGATTCTTTCTAATCCAAGTTAAAGCTCTATCTCTTTCCCCCCCGCAGAGCTAGAAAACTTTTAGAGTTAGTAGTATTTAAATTATATAGTGTAGAAATTAAAGGAAGAATATGGTTTATTTTCTTTCCCAAATTGTGTTATATTTTTCAACCTCTAACTCCACTACAATATTATAAAAATTGTTCCAATATAGGAAGTAATCTAAATAGGAATAAACCTAAACTAGGAAAACACAATCTTTACAATAATTAGGAAATAAACCTAAACTAGGAAAGCCAATATTTAGTTTAATCACAAAGATTTCAACCACTCCCCCTCAAATTGGTGCATAGAATTACTCATGCCCAACTTGCAAACTAAAGGATGAAAAACTCGCTATGTCAACCCTTTGGTGAAAACATCCATTATTTGCTCTTTTGAAGCTATAACTAGGAGACACTGTATAACTTTAAACTACCTTCTCTTTTATAAAGTGACGAATCAATCTCCTATGTGCTTAGTTCGATCAATTGCTGGACTGGATTGTTCATAAATACTGATGGCTTGCTTTAACTATCACAAAATAAAGATAGTCTTTGTTGTTTCAACCTGTACACACTGATTTTTTTTAGTGTGCGGTAAATAGTGATTTACCGGTCTGTGAATAGTACCATCGGTCCGGAACTTGGTAAATTATTTTTTTAAGTCGGAAAAATTACCTATGTATAGTTAATATTTTATTTTACTATTTTTGGAGGCATGTTTGGCAATGATTTAGGTTGGGTAGAAAAATATTTAATGAATATTTTTGGAGAGTTTATGTTTTGAATGCATTAATATTTCTAGTGGTGGTATATTAGAAATAAATGAGGAATTATTTTAGTGGAGTGTAATTTTAATTAATTGGTGGAGTTAAATAAGAAGTAAGAAGAGAATATTTGAGGAATATTTAGAGCCATTGGATGAGATTACTTAGGACTTTATCTTAAGGCCACACATTTGCATGATTTTAGGAAGTCAAATTTGACTTTGGCACTTAAGGTAAACACCAACACTTATTCTTTCCTTCTCTTCTCCTTATCCAGCACTCCATCTTCTTCCTCTTTTTCTTTCATTTCTTCCATTTTCTAACCTCCAATTTACGCACCAAACTAACCTATTAATCATAGATTTAGTACTTAATTCTTAAAGAATTAAGAAGTAAGAACGTATATGAGTTTGGTGATTAAAACGCAAAGGAGAATGAAGTTACCATTTGAAGCAGTAAGTGTGGTTTTTGAGTTTTCGTGAATTGGTTAAGTAAAATTCATGGTTTAGAAGACATGTTATTGATGCATTAAATCCATGCTTCCAACTATTTATTTTGTTAAGTTTTGCCTTGTATGTTGATTTTTCATGCTTGAAGAGGTTTGGAGAACCATCTCAAAAGGGGAAAGAAGAAAAGCCAAGGAGTAAGGCTTTCAAGCTTTTTCAAGCCTTGTTAATAAAGGGTTAGTGCAATCATAATTTCAACTGTTTAAGTTGTTTTTTTACAATCGGTTAGGGTTTTGAAATAAATATTTTGGGAACTTTGTATGTTTTTGTTTGAAAATTTGCTGAATTTATGTGAGATGTTGTTCTGCGTGGGATTGGGAACTCATTTTTTGACCCCTTTATACTTCCCATTTGTTTCTGACTTCCTCATGGAAGTTTGTAGCTCTATTTTCAGCTTTCCAAAACATATTCTTATGTCCAATTTCAATATTGTAAGCTCAACTTATGAGTGAAATACCAAAACTGGTTCTGTTTATGGTGTCTTTCCCTGTAATATTCCGAAATGATTGTCCCATTTTGGACCACTCAAATGGCAAAATAACGTTTTTATGTTTCTTCATAAAAGGTTATAAGATTTACTTCTTATCTTTCACCCATCTCTTGTGTCCAAAATTGGAAGATACAATAGCTCAATTTATGGCTCAAAACACCCAAACTGACTCTGTGTGTCGAGCCAACATGCATTACTAAATTGGAGTGCCAATTTTGACCAAACTATAATGATAAGATTAGGTTCTGAGTTCTTCATAAACGTTGTTTCCCTCGTGTCTTGAGAAATTCTCTTCGTTTTGGAATTGGTTTCATTTGAGTGTTTTTGGTGAAGTAGGAATTCAAGAAACATGGGACTTGGTTCCTTGCTGAATCAGGTCCTGATCCTGTTGGTCTGTGTTCTGAGCTTTTGGTTTGGCTATCTTACTCTGTGATCTGGGCTGTGGTCCTTCTGAAATTTGTAGCATTTTTGTTTATCTTTCTAATGAATCTGATTTCATGCAATTTTGGAGACCCATAACTCAATTTAATGTGTTTAAAAACCCAACAGAGGTCCAAGTTTATGGAAATGCTGAAAAGTTCTTGATTTTATGTACTTTTCTACTATATTAAGTAATCTATACATTTATGTGTTTTGAGTAAAACTTTTGAACTGCTGAGTACTAAATGAAGAGGTTTTTGAGTTATAATTAATTGCTTTTTTGGTGAAAGAAATGTTTTTTGATTTTGGGCTCTAACCTATGGCATGATTGAAAACGTGGGTATGAATGAGATGGATTTTTTCTTATTGTGAAAAGCTATGATCTATGCTAGGGTTATCAGCCCTTATAAATATAGGCGGAAGCGCTTATTTTGTTAAGGGGTGGTGCTTTCATAGGCCACGGTGGTGCTTTCATAGGCCAGCGACTGTGTGATGGGGGTGGTGCTGTTCAATAGGCCCACGGTGGTGCTTTTCCATAGGCATGAGTATGTAAATGGGGTGTGGCGCTAATATAGGCCACGATCAAATTCTGCTTATGTTCATTCTGCATGAGTATGAGCCCTTAACGAAAAATGAAATTTTGTTGTTGCTATAAAAGAATTGAAGACATAATTTGTATTTATAATCTTTTTCTTCATTTTCTTTTTCAAAACTAATTTGTAAATGAATTGCAATTTCCGGTTTTATATAGTTGAGTAATTTTAGTTTTGGCCTTGGTTTTTATTGTTAATTTAATTGTTGGTTATTTAGCACCACTGATCTTTTCCACTCAGCGCGTTGATTTTTATCACGCGCAGGATTAAGAGCGGAAGGGTGGTTCTTAAAGACCAGAGGACAAAGCATCAGAGTAGAGATTCACATTTTGGGGTAGGATATTTTTGTAAATTGGTGATTTTTGGCATGTATGTAAAGAATTGTATTATGGAGGTTGTAAATACTATATAAGTTTATAATGTATTAAGAGTTATGATTATTGAAGAAAATAAACATCTTATTATATTTTTGGTGTATGGATGATTTATATATTCCTTGAAAAGAATTGTTTTAGACTATGATGCGCATGTTGATGGATTTATTTAGAAGTGTTGGTGGTATGTTTATGTTGATTGGAGTTGGGGTTTGGAGAAAATTGGAA
This sequence comes from Jatropha curcas, assembly GCF_014843425.1. Next base: position 150,002 of record NW_023591453.1, on the reverse strand, counting down.
GTGTGTATATTTTCTTTGTGTGGCTAAGTTTAAGTTTTAGGGGAAACTCTTGCGAAATTTTCGTGGAATTTTCCTTAAATTTATTTTCGTTACACAAAAAAAAAAAGAAAAAAAAAACAAAACAAAACGTTTAATTACTTGCCTCCCTTATGAAATTTAACCACTTCTAAATTTGTGGAATCTAGCTTTATAAAAGACTGGTGGCTCCGGCACCGATGTGGCATCAGCCGTCCTGGTTCTCCGGGATTGGCCGGTGGGTGTTTACAGTTTTGTGGTATCAGAGCATAGGTTTTAGAAACGAATTCTAGGATATATTCATTTGGTATGAGAGTTTATCCGATTTGGAGTCATGATTATAAGTGATTTAAGTTACAGTACATGCCATTAATTAGTCCCTGGTTTTTGGAATTTCTCTCTGATGCGAACCCACTGGTCTTTTGTAGGTATTATTAGTGAATGTCTCAGCGCCTGTCGGATGAAAGGAGGGTGGACAGTTATGTCCCCTCGCAGAGGGTGCTATGTTTAGAGGGTTCGGTAGGCCAAGCCGGTGGTGATGCTGGTGGGATTTTGGGTTCTGATGCAGAGCGCGCCTCAGCTGTAGGGCGGGCTACTGGTCGGGGTCCCTGCGGGGCCTAATCAAGGGTGTTTGGGTAACAGCAGTTGGTAGCTGCATTGAGGCAGGCTGCGGGAGCTGTTCCCCAGGCTTCCAGTCGCACCCACCCCTGTTCCAAGTTCATACCCCGGTAGAGAGACTGAGGAACGTATCGTGTTGAGGATTTTATGGGTCGGAGAGATGAATGATGCCTTCTGCAGCAGAAAAATTTTGGCTTCCAAGCTACAGAGAGGTTTGGACCAGATGCAGTGTACTCCTGCAGATAGATTGATTTTGTGCTGTTTTCCTTGCTAAAGGAAGAGGCTTACCTATGGTGGGAGTCTATGGTGAAGACGCGAGAGCCCTGAGGATATTACTTGGGATTTCTTTTCTCTATGCTTTTCGGGAAAATATGTTAGGGGAAGTTATACACAGATCAAAGGATAGCAGAGTTCCTTTGAGCCTTAGGCAAGGACGGATGATGTCTCCGAGTTATGAGCGGGTAGTTTCCTTGGCGGTTGAGTAGGTATGCTTCTAAAGTTGGTCCCTACTGAGCAGATCGTGTAAGTTGGTTTGAAGGGGTTACTAGATGAGTATAGATGCACTTGACATCCCAGCCCCAACTAACATTAGCTGGTTTGGTTGAAGGCTGCTACAGAGCTTGAGCTTATTCGGAATGAGAGACCCAGGCCAGAGGTCCGGGATCCAGCAGAGCAGTCAGTAATAAGAGATTTCAGAGTGCTTACGTCTGGACAGACTTCAGGGGTCCAGTCTAGTAGGCAAGAGATTTAGAGGCGGACCGCAGATGGGGGCCAGACGCGGGCCAGACAGTTTGGTCCGGGTATAGTTCGAGATCAGTCCTCCGGTTTCATCTGTTGTCTAGTGGTGGGAGGTGGCTACATGGCCAGGTCTACCAATTTGCAGTCAGTGTGGCAAGGAGGCATGTTTGGTGTGTTTGGGGACTACTAATGAAGAGCTTGCTATAGATGTGGGATCCACTGAGCATATAATTAGGGATTGTTCTATGGACTGTGAACTGTGTCAGCTCACCAGGTTGGGAGGCCAGCTTCCCTATGTTCAGGAGAAGGCAGAGGGAGAGGCCGTAGTGAAGGGATATGGTACTAGGAGTGAGAGACCTTGTGGTCTTGAGAACTGGTGGAGGAGACAGAGGCTGAGCCACAGCGAAGCTTATGCCATTAGGACCAGGGAGCAAGCGGGATGGCGGCGGACGTCAATTGCAGGTACCTTCCTTCTATCTTTAACATTTTGTAACTTGCTTTGATTGATCCGGGCTCCACGGCATTCATACATATGCAATACATGTGGGTAGACTGGGTAAGTATGCATGGCTGAGACAATTTGAGCACAGCGTTTGAGGTTAACAGCCCTTTGGGTCAGAGTGTAGTAGTTGATCGGGGTTGTATAAGGATTGCCTGTAGTCCATTGCATGGTATATTATTTTCGGGTGATTTGATAGAGTTGCCTTTTCGGGAGTACGATGTGATATTGGGTATGGATTGGTTGTCTAGACATGGGGTCATTGTTGATTGTAATGAATGTTAAGAGGATTTACAGTCCCAGACTTCATCTGGTGAGGAGATTGTAGTTGTTGGGTGAAGAGGTCGGATTACCTCTCTAATTTATTTCTGCTTCTACTGCGAGAAGACTTTTATCCAGCATGGTTGTTGAGGCCTGACTTAGCCTGTGTACTGTTCCAGAGTCAGAAGCCTCCTAGTGTCCATGATATAACCCACAGTATGGTGTTTTTCGGATGTGTTTCCAGGAGGAGTTGCCTGGTTTACCCTCCTGAGAGAGAGGTTGAGTTTGGTTAAATTGCGGTTATGCTGGTAACTTTGCACCGATATCCATTGCTCCGTATCGATGGCGCCTGCTGAAATTGAAAGAGTTAGATTCAGATTCAGGAGTTGGTTTGATAAGGGTTTTATTCGTCCTAGTGGTACTCCCATGGGGTGCTCCAGTATTGTTTTGGTTAAAGAAAGAAGGATGGTCAACTTAAGGTTGTGTATTGACTACAGACACTTAACAAAGTATATGTGAAGAATCGATATCCATTGCTCGGATAGATGATTTGGGTTTTTGATCAGTTGAGAGGGGCCTAGTGTATTCTCGAAGATAGATCTGAGATCAGGTTATCAATCAGCTAAGGGTGAAAGGGATTAGATGTACCTAAGACTGCTTTCAGGACACGCTACGGTCACTATGAAGTTTTAGTGATGCCATTTGGGTTTGACTAATGCTCCATGCAGTGTTTATATGGACCTGGATGAACCGGATCTTCCAATCCTTATTTGGATCAAGTTCGTGGTGGGGTTTTATTGATGATATTTTTTGGTGTACTCTCCCGACTAGAGAGGATCCATGATCATCACCGTAGAACAGTTTTCTGCAGACCTTGAGAGACCGACAGTTGTAAATGCCAAGCTCAGTAAGTGTGAATTTTTGGTTGACTGAGATTGCTTTCTTAGGGCAATGTTGTTTTCTGCAGAGGGTAAATTCGGGTGGACCCGAAAGAAAGATTTGAAGGCAGTGCTTGATTGGAGCCACTACTAATGTCACAAGAGATTCGCAGTTTCTTAAAGGTTTGGCTGGAATATTACAGAGGTTTGGGTCAGGGGTTTTCTTCGTTATTCCAGCCCCTTGACTAGACTTCTCCGTAAGGAATGTCCGTTTGAAGTGACTGAATAGATGCCAGAGTAGCTTTGAGAAGCTTAAGGCGATGCCTTACTGAGGCTCCCAATTTTGACACCAGCCAGCTTCCAAGGCCAGACCATATGATGTTTATAGTGATGCTTCGAATAATGGTTTTGGTTTGTGTGCTTATCAGGAGGGCAAAGGGTGAAATTGCTTATGCTTCCCGGCAGCTGAAAGCCACATGAAAAGAACTACCCTACCCCATGATTTGGAGTTACAGCTATTCTGTTTGCCTTGAAGTTTGGAGACATACTTATATGGTGGAAATGCCAACTTGTATTACGGATCATAAGAGCCTTTAAGGTATTTGCTTCACCAGAGAGAGCGCTTAACCATGAGGCAGCGCAGATGGTTAGAGCTACTTAGGACTATGAGTTCACTATTGATTAACCACCCGGGTAGAGCCTATGTAGTGGCAGATGCACTCAGTAGAAAGGCATTAGTTGCCTCTTCGTCTATGAATGCACACTTACTGTGACTAAAGATGGTGCTTCTTGTAGCAGAGCTTAATGGGTGAAACCTAGCCTAACTGCAAGCAGATTAGAGAATGCACAGCAGGGGTGATTGAGACTTTGCCTTGTGGAAGGCCTAGTCAGAGAGGGTAAGAAAAGAAGGGATTTTGAGATTAGAGAGGACTGCTTGTAACTTTGGAGGATCGGATTTTGGTGTGCTA
>NW_023591453.1:90743-145525 GCF_014843425.1 Jatropha curcas | reverse complement strand
CAAGTTAGAAGGAGATAGAAGGGAGTTGCATGCAATCTATGAATGGCCTAAAGGTGTCCAATTATCATCTAAAAATTTCATAAGTAGAAGGAAGGGATTATGAATTTTAAGAAAAAAGGAAAAGCAACTTTTCATCAAATTGAATATGACGACCAAGAATAATTTTTCTAGAAAGACAAATCATAAAATTTATATTCCTCCATGATTAACGGATATGCCCAAAAAAACACACATGGAGTGGAAATCGAAGAATGCAAGGCTTATGAAATTTGAAGAAAAGAAGGAAATAATAAAAACACAAGCAACCAAAAAATACGCAGATGAAGTACAAAATGATTTTATGAATAAAGTAACTTATGTGGAGACTTATATCCTAAACACTTTTGTGAGGAGAATATTTAATAAGATAAGTGGCCATAGCTAAACGCATGATGCCAAAACGAAGAAGGCAACAGAAAGAGTGTAGTAAAAGGTGGTGGTGGAACCATGTTATTAATAGTTTTGACTTAACGTTCCGCCTTTAACCCATTTTGAGAAGAAGAGTAAGGAAAAACAAGAGAACATAATGGATCCTGCGCCATTTTTCTTGACAAGAACTCAGAAACTTAAACATTGTCATATTCACCGACCATTATCCCATTGGATTGTTTGATTTATCTATCAAATTGCCGTTTTGACAAATTTTATGAACAGATTGGAAAACACCAAAAAAATCCCTTGGGATTTATGTGATATAGGAAAAGTCCATAAGAAATTTTGTAAAATTATCAAAGAAACAACACATCATATTGATGCCCATTTGAGCTTAAGAACAGGTGAAGTCCATAAATCCACTAATGAAATTAATGTAATGGCATATAGGCAGTAAGAAAGAAGAATCACGAAATGAAAGTCCTAATAGATTTTCCAAGAGGACAAGAATGACAAAATGTAATTTTTGTCTTTATTACAAATGAAATCAAAATATTTGCCTAAGCGAATAAGCACAATGTTGTCCCTGGATACCAAACGATTGTGGCCAACTGAGCTAATGAGAGACAGAAAACGCAGACTGGAGTAGAAGACAAAGGAAGACATTTCGAAATTGGTGATTGGGATACAAGTCACCCGTGCTATCACAATCTCAGCAAATGGCAACCCCGTCGGATAATCCTTCACAGAAACCCAAACGGATCAAAATTAACCATAAACCATATTATCAAACAAGTGAAATTTGCGGATAGAAACAAGGTTTTTTAATTAAATAAGAGCAATGAAACACTTGTTTAGATGCAAAGGTGGACTAGAATGGGCAAAAGTGCATGACCAAAACCACGAAATTGGAATTTTGCTACCATGTAACCCAAACAACAATAGACTATCATTGAGACTCAAGATGAGAAATGAAGAGTGAGGATTACCCCGGATTAGCAGTCAGTGTGAGAGGTAGCTACACTATCCATAAACCAAGTGTTCTTCTTCGGGTTATTTCAAATGAAAAGAAGTGTGCAATAGCCTGAATCAATGATCCATTGGAAGCATAATCATTGGGTAGAAGAGGCAAGCCGTAATAAAAGGATTGAGATGGAACGTGGAACGCTAAAATTCCTTGCTGTCTTGGCAATTGAAGGTGGGTGGCCGAACACCCCAAGTTGGTAAGGACATGGTGGAGGTCCCCATGGAGGCAGCTGGTGTGAGTAGGGGTAACCATCCGCCCCAAGGGGGATAATTCCATGAAGATTGTTGAAAGCCACGGCCTCCAGAATTTCCAGAATTTGCTGGCAACTTATTTTCCTGACCGCCCACCGACGACCTGATTGTTCCCACATCCACCACGTTGCCCGATAATTTTATCGTCGACACACTCAGTGGAAATATCCGTTTGGAGCATAACAATTTGGTAGAAGAGGGCAGCCGTATAGAAGGATTGAGAATGGACGTGGAACCTAAAATTTCCTTGCTGTCTTGGCATTGAAAGGGTTGGTGGCCGAAACACCCCAAAGTTGGTTAAGGACAATGGTGGAGGTCCCCATGGGAGGCAGCCTGGTGTGAGTAGGGGTACCATCCGCCGCCCAAGGGGGGATAATTCCATGAGATTGTTGAAAGCCCAGGCTCCAGAATTTCCAGAATTGCTGCGACTATTTCCTGACCGCGCCCACGACGACCTGAAATTGTTCCCACATCACCACATTGCCGAATAATTTTTAATCGTCGACCACCGTGGAAGTTTGGGTGGACTGATCAATCTCTCGAATAGACTAGAACATAAAGTCGGTTGAGGTTTTGAACAACCAATGGCAGAAGGAGGCATGAAGCTCAAGTTTAGCTCGCTCTGCCTTCGTAGTTCTTCAAAGAAAAGCACAGATCTGACTTGAGCGAAAGAAGGGAGTGAAAGATTTGTTATGAACTATGTTAACAAATTCCCTCATTACGCATCCGTGAGTCCCACTAAGGAGGCGTAATACCATAACGCTGATCAAAGACTTTAGCACCAAGTTTTTCCGTTGTCGGCTAAAACTTTGAGACAGCATGTATAACGCCTTCGCGTCCAAAAATCAACGTAGATTAGTATTGGCAAATTCTATTTCAAGATGAATGCTCTTAGAAGTTTTATTAAATCTTGGAATAATTCCGCCAAATGATTCCAAGATCCAAAGCTGTGTCGTTATGGATTGATTAAATAGTATTTCAAGGAGATCAACTAAGATTGGTTCTGTAGATCCATTGACGAACGATGTTATCAAATGCGATCCCAATTGAGCTTGTTCAGCAGAAGATTGGGAGGAGAAGAAGTTGCCATCATCCGATCCCAATGAGCTTGTTCAGCAGAAGATTTGGGAGGAGAAGAAGTGCCATCATCAGATTTCGGATTAATGTGGTCATAGGTTAGGGTTGCCTTGGCATGAATGATGACAAGAGTTGCCCAATTGCTGTATTGAGCAGATTCACAATCTAAAGTAAGAGGGATGTGTGTTTTGATATTAGTGATGGTGGTGGCGGGATGGATTTTCTCAGCCATGGAAGTGTTCCGAAATAGAGGAAGAGAGATTTCTCAAAAAAGAAGAGAAGAAATTAGGAAGAAACAGAGGTATCCTAGGACGGCTCTGATACCATGAAAGTGTTTGTATTTTCCGTAACTTTCCGTAACCTTCAGATTACAATCCCCCTACTATTTATACAAGCCCATTTAGGGTACAAAACCTAGTGCACAATTATAGCAACAGAATATTTACAAATATAGTAACTCTATCACAAAGAAACATGTCCAAATCCAATACGATAAGATTGAATTTGACATTGTAGAATGAACATTCTAATATTCTCATATTTGAGATAATGCGAAGTTAGATTTCAGAACTTGTGCCCACATGCGAACTTCCTCGATACACTATAGAGTCTAATGACAATATGTGAACTATTATTGTAAAATTACTAATCATATTTTAAGTTGGGGACTAACTAGAAATAGTAAATGAAAAAAAAAAAAAAAGAAGAAGTGAAGAACATATTAAACGAAATTTTCACTGCCAAAAAATAACTTAATAAAGTATCAACCCTTATACCAACAAGGAGATGCAAAATAGGGGATATAATAAGATTAAGCGTTGCCGTTTAGAATAAGCTTTTAAATGACTATTGAGTTAGTATGACATAAATAAATTTTGTACACATTTGACAATGTCTAAATGCAAAATAGGGTATACAAGAATTTCTCTTAAAATTAGTGTATTTCTAAATAATTTTGTGACTATATTATATATATGTATATAAAATGTTATCCAAATTTGTGTTCATATGATTCAAGTGTGTACATTATGTTCTCTCATGTATCAAACAATTGCGTGAAAACACGAAAAAATATGTGCATTATAATCAAAAGTCGAGCACATATTAGGTTGAATGGAGAAAAAATACACATTCAGTTCTGTTGTGAAATGCATAACTCATGTTTTATCTACCATCATTGATGGAGCTAGGGGGTCTAGAGGTGGCCTCCCTAAGAAATTTAAAAAAAAAAAAAATACCCATAAAATTTTAATTTTTTTATTTTACCCACTAAAATAGTAAATTTTATCAATTTCTATAAATCTATAAATAAATTTTAGACCTTTTTTTTAATATTTTACTTTCTTTTTAGAGTAATTTCTTTTCAATCAGTAGACGTTTAGTTACCGAAATTTAACATTTTACGAAAATTTAATTTAACAGAAAAAATTTTATAAAAAAAGTATATTTTCAAGAAAGTACTTATAGGAATATTGAATTATTTTAATCTTATTTGGGTAACAATAACAATTTCTTAAGAAAGTTAAAATAATTGTATTTAGTCAAATATTATAAAAATTTAAAATATTCTAAATTGCATTCTTATCTATAGTTTAAATATTTTTTATTTACTTTATCTACAAAGATACCATAAATACACAAATATTAATACAATGAAATTTTTATAACAACCAATTGTTATGAAATATAAATATTATTAAAAGATACTTAATAAATATAATTCTACTCGAAACTTTGATTCAATTAGTCAATAGATATGTCTAATAGTATAGCTACATTTTTTTTCTCAAAAATAATTATAGAGTTTTGAGTATTGTCAATATGCGTAAAAATGTTGTATTTATCTAAATATATTTATAATTATGATATTAATAAAACAATTATATGCATTAAATATGCTATTTTATGTACATAGAAAAGTAAGTATATGACTCAAATATTTAGGAATTTAATTTTCTTAGAAAAATAGAATTTGTTTACTAACCAAGCATTTTAACCAAATGCCTCTTAGTTATCAATTTTTTTTTAATAAATTGGGTACTTTTTTCATATAATATAATAATCAATATTGTTGGAACTGAGTCAAATCGGCCGGTCAGACCGAGTAAATTGAAAATCGGATGGCTGCCTAATTCAATTATAACATTGGCTCCACTTTTGAAAAACCAGACATTTTGGAAAAATCAGATTGGACCGTTGATAAAAATTGGAAGACCAATTTTTTTAAAAAAATCGAAAAAGTCAGTTTTTTTTTTATAAAAACTAGATTTTTTGATAAAAACATGTTCATTTTTAAAAAGTATTGTTATTTTATATGTATTCAGTATAATTTGTGTGTTTGAGGAAATTAATTTATGTATTTGAGGAATTCAAATTTGAGTTCTCAACTTGAATTGAACAACGTGATTTTAATTTATATATTTTTTTTTTATATAGGATGAATATCTTATGAAAATGATATACTATATATATGTTAACTATTGTAAAAATAATTTTTGTTGCACTTAAATATGTATGTATGTATATATTAAAAAATTAAAAATTAAAACTTAAAAAATTTAATTGAATCAGTCCAATTCGGTCCGACCATGATGCTGGTTCAGTTGTGGGTCCGATTTTGACAACGTTGATAATAATAATAAGTAATGATAATAAATTGGATTCAATCAATAAAACCGTGATTCATTTATTAATTCACTTTAATGTACAATCACATTATGAAAACACTAATCCTAATAAAAAAAGTATACTCCTTTCGTATTTAAATTATAGTCTCAATTTTCCTTTTGGGCATTTAAAATAATAGTTCTAGTTATATCTTAGAATGTTTTTTTTTTTTTTTCACTTTCTTTCTATATCCTTATATGATAGTTTATATAAGTAACTAATATTAAGTTGAATTTATTAAATAATGGAAAAAAGTCTTAAAATAATTAACTTTTAAAATTTTGATATACTAATTGTGCATCCTATTTTGAAAGTTTCAAGTAATGATCAATATATAATCTTTAGGACTTTTATGGGTATATATGAAAAAATAGAAAAAAAAACTATAACTAATTTAATTAACTATTCTTAAACTATTTGAAAAACATTAAGGACTGTAATTTTGGAACAGAATGAGTAATAAAGTTGAAGCATAAGTAGAGTCGTAAATGAATCGAGTCAAATTAAGCTTTACTGGACTCCAGCTCCACTAGATTAAAGTATATTTCGATTTAAAATATCAAGCTTGAGCTCGTCTTATTTGTAATTTGTATTTAAATAATTTCCTCTTTATAATTTTGAACTCGACTCATTTACTAAATGAATTTGGTAAGCAAACTGGATTCTAGCTTATCAATGAGCTTTTTAAATCGAGATTTGAGCAGATTTAAGAATAACTTTGCTCATTTATAAGGATGGATAAGACTTATTTAGATCCAACTGCAATATTGATTATCCATTACCTATAAAAATAATTAATTTTACTTATTATACTCTTTTTTTTTAAAATAAAATGTTAAAAAATATCTTCATTTAAAAAATTATCTTTCCTTTTTTTAGGGTCTAGGCGGTACTACTTGCTATTGTAGTTGCAGTTGTTCCGGTAGCTTTTAACTATTTTAGTAGTTGTTAGTTATTAGATATTAATTGTTAGCTGTTAGCTGTCTATGTAGAGGTCCAAAGCAAAAGTGTTCGGTAAAAATAGATGTTTGATTAGTTGTTAGAAGTAAAATGACAAAATTAGCTAGTAAAAAAAACATTAGAGAGTCTGTTAGGAAAAATTAGCAGTTTTGGTAGCTCTTGGTTGCTTTAATAGCGTTTAAGTGTTAGCTATTTGAGTATCTTTTCATGAGATGCTAACACCTAAATGTTACATGAGTTAATTTTTCATAAAAGGCTACCATAACCTCTAAAAGCTAGTCCAAATGCTATGTTCCAGAATATTGCCTATGACAAGTGGTTTTTTTTTTTCTTTTCTAAATTATTGTCTTATTTTTTATTTCAATTTTTTCTATAACAAAAGATTATTTCTTATAAAATTAAAATAAAAAGACGAGAAATTTTTTTTTTAATTTTTATTTAATTTTGACAACATACTCTTATCCTTGTTTTAAGACAATAGAAATTAAATAATTAAATAATTAAAATGACATATATTCCTTTAAAAATTGAGAAAAAAAATTAAATAAATAATAAGAGTACCAAATTCAAAGGAGTATTATTGCAAGTAGAATACCTAAATTTTAAGCCTTAAGAATAGGGAAAAAAAGGGATAAAAGTGTCCAAAAATAAAATTTAAAACACTAAATTTTAGGGGATTTAACGTTTGATGAAATGCTCCCTAATCTCTAAAAGCTGTGAAAAATATTGAGTTATTGAACAATCTAACTTATAAACATAGCGTTTTGACTCTAGTCAAAACACTAAAAGCTCTCTAAAATGTTGTTGTCGAACACACTCTTAGGTTGTGTTCGGCAATAGCTTTTCAAGAAACTTTTAGCGTTTTGACCAGTCAAATAGCTAAATGTTATTTTTTATAGTATTCGATAACATAGTGTTTAAACTATCTTTTAGAGGTTAAGGTAGCGTTATGTAAAAAGTTAACCTATGCAACGTTTAGCTTTTAGCGTTTCATGAAAAGCCACTAAAACAACTAACAGCTAAACCCTGCTAAAATAGCTAAAAGCTACCAAAACAGCTAATTTTATCGAACATACCCTTAGGCTGTGTTCGACAATAGTTTTTTAAGTAGCTTTTAGCGTTTTAATTGGTCAAAACATTAAACAATATTTTTTATAGTATTTGGTAACATAGCGTTTGAATTGGCTTTTAGATATTAAGGTAGCGTTTTATAAAAGTTAGCTCATGTAACGTTTAACTTTTAGCGTTATATAAAAAGTTACCCAAATAACTAATAACTAAATGCTACTAAAACAACTAATTGTTAATTATATGCCCTAAAAGCAATTTGATTGTGAACGTTTAACTTTAGGGCGTTATTAAGTGTCCGCAAATACTAAATAACTAAAATGCTACAAACAACTAATTGTTAATTATATCCCTAAAAGAACTTTGATTGATTATATTTTAAAATATAATGTAATAAATATTTTATTATTAATAAAAGGCATTTATTTATCTTTTATATTCTATTTATTGAATCTCGATAAAAGATAAAGTCCATGAGACAATACTCCTTTGCGAAATAAATTATAATGTGATTATAATTATGAGTTTTATATTTGCATTAGGGGAATGTCTCTAGATATTCCTGGTCAATATTCTCCTCATTATTGGACAATGATTATAGCTGTTAAGACTGATACATATTATGTTCTTTTCTTGGGGAAGCAGCTGTTCTCATAAGCTGAGATATACGTGATATCTGAATATCTGAAACTAATATGTAGGTGCTTGTTATTTGAAGAAGGTCCACTAAAGTGACCTGTGGAGAGTTACCTATGTCTATGGAATACTCAAGTGATCCTTTAACTTGAAATTACTAAGCTATCTTGTATGAGCATGATTATGTTTTGATTCTTTGTTTACATTATTCATTTATGAATAATAAGCAATGATTAATTGGATATAGTAGAAACTATATGGAGATACTTATGTAATTAAGAGATGATTCATCATGCAAATCAGGAAAAATATTCTAATTATTCTCTATTAGTATCGATTAAGAAATCCTTGCACAAGGTAGAATGAAATTAGTAAATTAGATTTGGAATTTCATTCAACTGATCAATGACTAAGATTAAGAGAGTTAACATGATTTAGTAAAACAAACACACTTCATGCCTAATTACTAAATTTACTAATCAAAATATTAATGATGAAGGGATAATTTATTACATTGATAAGAGTCCATAAGGTTAAGTCAAACTATTTTGACTACTTTGACTTTTCAAATATTTGAGTAGTCCATGTTGCTAGACAATATACTTGACCTTCAAATATTAATTAAATAATTTAATTTATATCTGTTGCCAACATATTTGGAACCTAGAAGGTCACACGCATAAGAATGGACATGAGAAAGTGAAAACGAGAAATCGAATCAAGTATTACTTGATTACAAATTAGTTTTGGGACATCAAGGGCAAAATTATAATTTATATTTAATTATAATTTTACCTAAATATTAAAGTATTGACTTAATTGATTTATGTCTAAAATTTATTGAGATAAATTTTTGATTAATTAAATCTAATATTTTAATTATGATTTATTTGTTTAAATAGTTAAATAAATAAATATAATTGTATATATATATATATATATATATATTATATATATATTTAATATTAAAAGTTTAAATAAGATAATGTATAAATTAACTAGGGTTGTATATTATTAAGGTTTTAAAGAGATAAGCTTATTTAAAAGTTTAAATAAATAATTATAATTAACTAGGGTTTTATATATAAGGTTTAAAGAGATAGCTTAACAGATAGTTGTCGTTTATAGCTACAAAACTGAACATAGAGCATAAGATAGTCAAGACCATTATACTCTCTAATCTCTCGACCCTCTAAAATAGTTTTAGAATTTTTGTATTATCCATTCGTGTAGATACTATTAGAGGCTGTACACTTGGACGGTTTGTAGTTTCCAACAACCAGCCGAGTAGATTGAAGTTTCGAAAAATCTGCAAAAGAGGTATTATTTTAACTAATTTTATTGCTTTAATCGGTTAAACGAATCCCTATTGAATTAATTATTCTGTTATAATTATCTTATTCTACTGCGCATTATTGACTATTAAAATTCAACACTAACAACTATTAAAATTTAAATAATTAATAATTAAATGCTACTAAAATAACTAATAACTATTAAAACAGTTAATTTTACGGAAGATGATCTTAATTTATAAAAATCATCCTATGGAAGAGTCTAGGCAAATCATTCCTTATAACGCCATACAAATATTAAAAACCTAATGAAAAACGGGCTCAATTCAAGAGCCCATAACAAAAATGAATGTGGAAAAGAAAAAGCAAAGGAGGAGATGAGTTGGAGAGGATAACTTAGATTTTGTATGACGTGTAAGGTCAATCGTCATGGTCGGTGATTAATTAATTAATTAATTAATTTTAAAAAAGAGAGTCCCTGTACGCACGTGACACAGATTTATCTCAACTTAAAAAAAAAAAATTTGTAACCTTTTTATTTTGGATGAAAGTGATTTTCAAATTAAACCAAACAAGTTAACATTTTATTTTTGGTATATATGGGAGTATTCTTTATCCAAAGGTAAAGACAAATTACTTACAACATTGTGAAATGTTTAAATGAGAATCAAATTTTCTTTTTTATAATAAAATTCAAATCAAATAAATTCAAGATTACTCTGTTCTGCTTGTATTAAATATATGCATTAAATGATAAAATAATTACAGTAAATACTTAATTTATTTTATAAAAATTAATTCTCCACAATGTCAAAGCACTCCATTTAATGCTCCTCTATAAATAATATAATTAATTAAGAATAAAATAAAGAGAGGAGCATGGGCACGGGGCTCAAGAGAAAGGAAAGGGCCAAAAGAAGAATAATAATAGAGAGGGACAGGCCTACCTAAATTAACGGAGGTGGCGTGCTGTCTCCACCCTTCCGTACAATCTTTTTGTGGGTCCCTTTATTCTCTTCCCAATCCCTTCAATTATTTTCTTCTTCGTAACACTCTCCTTATTATAATAACAATAACAATAATTATTAAAAAAAAGAATACAGTAATCATCATCACCATCATCATCATCAACCCACTACCTTTCTATCCTTTTTTATCTTTTCTTTTCATCCCTTTGGCTTTTTATAATAATTATGACTATTATTTATTTTTCTTATTATTTATTCAAATAAAGGAAGCCTATGGTTCAAAAATAAGAGTAAATGACTATTTATTCTCTCAAATTAATAAGTGTATTTATTTATTGTATAAAAAATTAAATTATTAATTTATTTTTTTTAAACACTTTTATATAATCCCTAATTAGTATATACATTTATTATGAATAATAATGGGCATTTCACTACTTCCTTGGTTCAGTATACTTGATATCTTGCATAACTTAGACATATTTCATTTATCAATGTATATTATTTATTTACAACGAGTGAGTAAGATAAATGAATTGATTTAACCTTTTTTGAAAACTATTTAAACGTTAATAATTATCATATAAAAATTTTAAAACGATAAATAAAAGTGAACAAAGAGAACCACAATTGACGAAGAATTAAATTTCATGAATCTAACCAATTATAATAGAGATTTTTTAAAAATTTTTTAACTTTATTCTTTTTTTTTTACTACGAGCCTCACATAAAGAAAAATTATTTTTCGTTGATTTGGTTTATATATAGACACATATTCTCTTAATTTAAAAATAAAGATCACTAGTGGTGCATTGAAATATAGTAAGTCAATGGAGTAACTAGTAATTTGCTCAAAACTTATTTTTTTTTAATTGAAATAAAATATAAATCTAATATATCCACTTATTTTTATACAATAAATTAAAGGAGATATGTATAGAAATTGGATTTTAAAATTTTGATTCAAAATTAATATAAATAATAAGTTTTGATAAGTTTAAAAAATATGAATAAAACAAATTTCATAAATAGTTTTAATCCTACTTGTTCCCATTCCTACCAACAAGAAGATTACATCCATTGCACTAAATTAGCCGTGGTTTAATTTATAATTAATGAATAAGCCAAGTCAAGAGTCAAAATGCACAGAGGCATTATTTTTCTTTTTAATTATTTTGAACGATAGATTAATTTAATTGACTTCTTTACTTTTTTTTTATGAACATTTGAAAACTATGATATTTTAAATTTTTCATTTTATTTAATATCATAAAAATATGATAAAAATTACAATACATACAATTTTACAGTACTAAGTATTAAGGTTCAAAATTTAGATGTGTATACAAAATTTACGAACCTCCGAATCACTTACTCAGTAATTATTTTCAGAATATGATGAGTTTATAAGATTCACGTTGGGGGTGATTATATTAAAAAACTTTCTCAAAATGTCAACTCCACGACTTAATCCTAATATTATCAGGATAGGATCTACTACGTTTCAATCACCAAACTATTTTAAATTATCAGATTCACTTTATTACTCTAATAAGGATGTTTAGTTTAATTTAGTTTAGTTTATTTCAAGTTGGAAACAAACACAAGAGGACACGAGGGGGAAGATTATCACAAACAAAGTGGGGTTTAGACAAGTAATTGCAATAAGGTTAGTTAGGCAGATGGGGGTTTAAGTGATTAATTAGGTGATAATCCCAAAAGGTAGCTAGTTGGTAGCATATAAGTTCTTTTTACTATTTTTGGAAGGTTGAGTTAAAGCTTTCCTTAATTTGATTGAAGTTTATGAAGCAGCCTTTGGAACCCACTTGCTACCTTTTTCTTTTTTCTTAGGTGTAGTGTGGTGTCCACTTAGATATGCTATTGTAACTAACTTAAAATAGTTAGAGGCATGCTATTTCAATGCTATTTTCAATGAGTGTGCCTAAATGCTTTGAAAGTTTGCTCCTAAATGATAATGATTTAATTTGGAAATTATAACCAAAACCTAATTATCCAAAAAAAGTATTTTTAAAGGTAATTCTTTTCATTGAAAAAAGAAGTTATATATTAGCTATAATAAAAACTATTGCAAAAAATTAGACAATCAACATAAAAAAATAACTTAAATGGGATAGTTCAATGGCAAAGAGAAACTTATGGGATTAATCACTATAGTTTAGGTCATGAGTTTGATCCTCCACATTGCAAATACTCCCGGACCAACCCTTTTTTCTAAATTTAATGTGGACCATTAAAACTGATATGAGCATGAATATCATAAAAAAATATATTTTGATTAAAGACTGGTTGAATTTATTTTTAATTAAGTACAATATAAAACGATTGACCTCGAGGAGCTTAGTTCACAATCCATTACATTAACTAAATCAAATTGCCAATTGATGCATTATTATTTTTTTCCTAAATTTTTTATTTTTAGTTATGATTTCTGACTAATTAGCCATTTTATTTAGCAAATCTTGCTCACTTATTTATTTATTTATTCCAAAAACATTTTTTTTAATCTTCAAAGGACTTAAGGTTGTAAGGTAGAGTTTTAAGTTAGATTGATTAATTTTCTTTTCGTTACATAGTAAGATTGATACTTCAGCCTCACACTTCCTCCCTTACATTAATCTACTAAGGTCGGTAAATATTTTGGAATATTTAGGTTTCGTTTGTTTCTGTAAAATAACTTACAGGAAAATATTTTTTACAATTTTTCGTTGTTTGGGGCGTTTAGAAAATAAGTCAACAAAAAATATTTTCCGGGTCAAAGGAAAATTAAGTCATTTTTTAAGGAAAACAACTTCCCGTTTTCGAGAGAGTAAAACATTTTCCAGACACTAGCAAATCTTATAAATTCATATTTTTTAATTTATTAATCACTATAGTTACTACCACTAATAACCATTTACCATCGACTACCACCACCTTATAAATTCATATTTTTTAAATTTATTAATCATCATATTTACTACCACTAATCACTATTTATCACTAATCACCATTTATCACCGACCACCACCACCGGCCACCACCACCGGCTACCGGCGGCTTTCATAATTTATATATATTTTTTTTTTTGTATTCTTTTCATATTTAAGAATAAAATTTTTCCGGCTTTTCAAATAATTATATATATTTTTTTTTTTGTATCTTTTCATATTTTAAGAATAAAATTTTTAAATTATAAAATTCTAATTATTGTTTAATATTTTTATGGTCTTATGAGATTAAAGACTTTAATATTTTTAATTATTTTTAATATTACAACCTAAACCAACCGGAAAATAAGTTTTCATTTAGAAAATATTTTCTTGAAATTTATGGTCTTATGAGATAAAGACTTTAATATTTTTAATTAATTTTTAATATTACAACCAAACAACGGAAAATAAGTCATTTAGAAAATATTTTCCTTGAAAAATATGGCAAATATTTTTCAGCAAATTATTTTACAGAAAAAAAAGGGAGCTTTAATCTTAATTTGTAGGCCATTGCTAGATATTGATATGCAACCATTTAATCGACCAATTTGGTACAACTAGCTACCTCTTGATTATTTGTCCTCTTTTATTTTTAGAATAAAAATAATGCTTTTGAAAAAATTATTTACAAATTTATGGTCCATTTATTTTCATAAAATAACTTGTAGGAAAATAACTTGTTGAAAAATATTTTCCATGGAAAATATTTTTTTTGAAAAATATTTTCCAAATGACTTATTTTCCGTTGTTTGATTATAATATCGAAAATTAGGTAAAAATATTAAAATAATAAAAATTTTATAATTTAAAAATTTTATTGTTAAATATGAGAACAATGCAAAAAAAAAAATCTAAATTATAAAAGCCGCCGGTGGCCGGTGGTGGTGGTGGCCGGCGGTGGTGGTGGCCAACAGTGGTGGTTGGTGGTAAATGGTGATTGGTGGTAGTGACTACGATATAAATTAAAAAAAATAGGGATTTATAAAATTTATCAATGTCCGAAAAATCTTTTACTCTCTCGAAAATGGAAAGTTATTGTCGTTAAAAAATGACTTCATTTTTCTTTGACCAAGAAAATAATTTTCGTTGACTTATTTTTTTGAACGCTTCAAACAATGGAAAATTGTGGAAAATATTTTTCTGTAAGTTATTTTATGGAAACAAACAGAGCCTTAATGTCAAATGAAAACAATTTACAAATATAATGGTTGTCCTGTAGAGTGAGAATGTAACACTAAAACCACCGATTCAATTGGAGGTTACAATAAAAAAAAGTAATGTGTACTGACAAACAATCATCAAAGAGTAACTAGAGGAATAAAAAATAATTTTTATTTTGTATTGAAACCACCAATTCAATTAGTTGTTTCAATACAAAATAAAAAATTTTAAACTGTCAAATAATTTTTCACTAAGACACACAATTCATTTGGTGGTTTTAATACAAAATATAGGATGTAACCACTAATTAGCAAGTATTTTGCTACGAGTCCACCAGGTTAACTAATGGTTTCAATAACAAAAATATTTGTTTACTCAAAATATTTTGTCACCAAAATATGCATATTATTTGTTGATTTTGGTGTATAAATATTTCAAGTTAAGTAATAAAAATATAATTTTTCTTACACAGTTATAAAATAGTAAGAGTGATAAAGTGCTTCAAGTTGAACGTGTATTATGTTAAAAATATCTTAGAAACTAATAAATCAAAATTAATCATATTAATGTCTACCGACGTTTCCTCTTGTACCATATCTTGGAGGCTTTCCATTATAATGTGGGTTTTGACAAACTGCATTTCCTCTTATATCTTGACATTTTTCTCCATGCTTAATATTTATATCGACACTCATATGAGGAGCTTGAACCATACTGACAGATGGTTGTTGTGGGCTAAGAAATGTCAATGAGTCTATTAATTGGGTGTCATCATCATCTCAAAGAAATCATTAAATGAGTCCATTAACATGTGATGTAGATCCATCACATGTGTCAAAAAATACCGAAGAAGTGTTGATTGTTTGTCAGTACAAGTTACATTTTCTATTGCATTGAAATCGACAATTGAGTTGGTAATTTTAGTGCAACATTCTCTCTCCGTGGCGAGATAAACATTAAATTAGTAAGTAGTTTTCATTTGGCATTAGATTTGTAAATACTTCTATTAACAGCATTATTTTTATTAAAATCCCATGTAAGCCAACTAATCATAATATTTAAAATTTTTATGTACAAAATTTTGACTAATTAAATTAAACAAATATGACTTGTATTTACATAGTGTGATTTAAAAACTTTTTATATTGAAATTTAAATTTTATTCTTTCAATTATTTTTAGAAATTATATAAGTACTTAAATATTAGAATAAGTATTTTTCAAATTAAGTATACATATATATAAATTTTCCTCGTTAACCAATTAGATTTTTGAGAGTGAAACCATCTTTATTAGAGGACAAAAGACTTACGGACGAACAATTATGAAGGGACACGATCGAAATCACTACTGGACATACCAGTCATCACTGACTCGGCAAAGAATGAGACCTATTAAGGCTTAATTTCACTCATGGTATCTCAATTATATCTCATATTACATTGGCATACCAAAATTTTAATTTGTTCCGCAAAAATATCAAATCTTTAATTTATGTTATAATAAAATACATTCGTCGGTTTCATTGTTTGACGTTGGATGGAAAGATGACGTGGAGCTTTGGAAATATAAAAAGCACAGACATCTACTGACACTCTCTTTCTTCCATGTTAACACAATTTCCCTCTCCTACCCTAAAGTCTTCAATATCTATGACCCATAAAATTGGCCGAAATCTGATTATAGGTGGCTAAAATTGCTCATGTACTATATTGCAACAAATAACTGTCCATATGATGTTGTTGCAATGATAAAACTTGCTCGGCCCTTCGTTTTCTTACTAAACTCTCTTATGTTCAATCAATAATTCGAGAGATGAAGTGTCTCCTAATTCTTGCTTCGCTTGAAGCACTACATGTAGTTGCCTCCCATTCTCAATTATCTCCTTTCACCTATCAAAATCCATCAGACACATTCATGGATCATAAGTTATATACATCAAATGGATTCAAAAGCATCTGTAATCCCTAGAGACCCAGATCTAGCAGCCAGAAAGGTCCATATTCAGCTGAGGTGACTGAACATTTTCCAACACTGAAATCCAACCGGATCGACAAGTCCGGTGGTCGGCTAGCAAGCTTAGAGGGAGATTCTTGGACTTGGTCGGGGTTAAACAACTTCCTCACCAAAGGGCAAGAAAGACGAGGGAGAAACCGAGAATGAATAGGTCTATCAATTCCATGATTGATTAGACAAAAAAATTAATTTGCAAGACTATGCAATACATGCATGGTTGGTTATATACAGAGGATCAATAGGGTTGAGTTAATGAAGAACAAAATCCAACCTAAGTTCTGATTAGATGAAGTTGACTAGGTTTTTTTAATGATTATCTATATTTTTTTCTTTTATTATCTATATTTTTTTTCTTTTTTATTCTTGATCAATTTGGTTTATTAATTTATCCTGCGTTTGAAATTTCCACCGTTGGATTAGGTTGACTTTGCAATTGATGATCTCCATTTTATGGTTTACTGATATTGAAGACCTTAGGGCATGAGAGAGAAATTGTGTTCACGTGGGAGAGAGAGAGAGAGAGTGTATGTGTGTGTGTGTGTCAGTAGATGTCTGTGCTTTTTATGTTTCTAAAGCTCCACGTCATCTTTCCATCCAACATCAAATGGTGAAACTGACGGATGCATTTTACTGTAATACAAATTACAGATTTAGTATTTTTGCGTAATAAATTAAAATTTTGGTACATCAATGTAATAAAGGGTATAATTGAGATACAATGGGTGAAATTAAGCTGACCTGTTAACAATCATGGCTTCACTTTTTTAGTTTAGGTATAAACCGAAAAAATTAAAGGAATTTGCCAAAATTAAAAAGAATGCTAAAGTTTAAGCTGTCTTAGGTTGTTAGATTTTTAATTTTAAATAAATGACATGGCAACTAGTCAAAGATGATTCAGCAAGGAATGAGGCTCCAATAATAGCACATTATCACTTTTCTAATGACAATTAGATGGAGGATATAATTGATACAAATAAATAATTCAAGGTTGTGAGATTTCACCTAATCACCATTCCAATTAAGGAAATTGAAACACTCATTTAGCCTACAACTACATAGAAAAAAGTCTGTTTGATCTTATTTGCTTTTGAGAAAAGAGTCATCTCCTTAAGTTTAATAATTAAAGGGAAAATATAAGGAAAATCCTCAATTTGACTCAAAAAAATATTATTTGTTTAATGGAAAAAAGTGCACTGCAACTCGAAATTAAAGAGATTTGGAGACTAGGTTTTAGGTATAAAAGCAATAATTTAATTAGCTTAAAATTAAAATAAGATTTACTGAAAAAAAATTTTATGAACAATTATATTATACATAATATGTAAATAGTGTATGAATATATAAAACAAAAATCAACAATATTCATCCACAAAAATAAAGCAATTAAATAAATCAAATTAAATTAGATTAGAAATCATTATCTCTGGCCTCTTAATGGAGATTCTAAGATAACCACACATCTCCCAAAAAAAATAAAAGTAATACTCTCTCTGTTCAAAAGATGAAGTGAAACCTTATGTTCCACATGTTCCTTTCCTACAAAGGCTCAAGAAATCACAAGATGATAAGAGTTTCCTCAAGTTTCTTGATGTTTTCAAGAAGTTGCAAATTTTCCTTTCCCCAACTTAATAATTTAATAAACATCCCTTTTGTTGAAGCCCTTGCTCAAATGCCCAGTTATGCAAAATTTTTGAAGGAGATCTTAAACAAGAAAAGGAAGATCGATGATAAAGGAATAGTAATGTTAATAGAGGAGTGTAGTGCAATCATACAAAACAAATTACCTCCAAAGTTAAAAGATCCAGGAAGTTTTTCTATCCCTTGTAGTATTGGAAATCTTGATTTTGAAAAAACTTTAGCAAATTTAGGTTCAAGCATTAATCTTATGTCTTATGAGGTTTTTAAGATGCTAGGAATAGGAGAACTAAATCCAACAGGAATGTCTCTACAATTGTTGGATCGATCAATCAAATATCTAAGAGGAATTATAGAAGATGTGCTCGTCAAGATAGGTAAATTTATTTTTCTGTTGATTTTGTTATTCTTGACATTGATGAAGATAGAGAAGGATCCCTAATCCTTGAAAGACCTTTCCTTGCAACTGCAAGAGCATTATCGATGTCTATGAGGGTAAGTTAAGCTTAAGGGTAGGTCAAGAAGAAGTTATTTTTTATGTTCTTAAATCTTGTAAACTTCCTATGGATTATAGTGATTACTTTAGAATTGATGTTATTGATGATTGTGTAAAAGACACCTTGAATTTTGAAAATAAAGTGACCATTGATAAAGGTGACATTGATGATCATAGCATCAAAGGTAAGGAACTAAGCGAATTACCAAAGCAAGAATTAAAACAACTCATAGCATCAAAGGTAAGGACTAAGCGAATTACCAAAGCATAGAATTAAAACAACTTCCATCTCATTTAAAAATATGCAAAACAACTTCCATCTCATTTAAAATATGCATTCTTAGGTGAGAATAATTCTTTTCCTATCATTATTTCCTCTCACTTATCACTTGATGAAGAGACAAGGTTGTTGCAGGTTCTAGGAAAGCATAAAAAAGCCTTAGGTTGGTCAATCGCAGATTTGAAAGGGATAAGTCCAAGTGTGTGCATGCACAAGATCCTGATGAAAGAAGACTACAAACCTATAATTGAGCATCAACGGAGATTAAATCCAAACATGAAGGAAGTAGTCAAAGCTGAAATCATTAAGCTTTTGGACACTGGCATTATATATCCAATCCCAGATAGTAAGTGGGTATGTCTCGTTCAAGTTGTTCCAAAGAAGGGAGGTATGACAGTTATTTCTAACAAGAATAATGAGTTAATTCCTGCTAGAACTATCACAGGTTGGCGTGTGTGTATTGATTATCAAAAGTTGAACAAAGCAACATGCAGAGATCACTTTCCTTTACCTTTTGTTGATCAAATGCTTGAAAGACTTGCAGTTTATCCTTACTATTGTTTTCTAGATGGTTATTCTGGGTATTTCCAAATACCTATAGCTCTTAAGGATCAAGAAAAGACTACCTTCACTTGCCTTTATGGTACTTTTGCTTATAGGAGAATGCCTTTTGGGTTGTGTAATGCACCTGCAACTTTTCAAAGGTGTATGATGTCCATATATTCTAACATGGTTGAAAAAATTTTATTGAAGTATTTATGGATCATTTTTCTGTGTTTGGTTCTTCTTTTGACTCTTGTCTTTATAATCTTTCTCTAGTAATGCAGTGTGAGAACACTAACCTTGTTTTGAATTGGGAAAAATGTCACTTTATGGTTAGTGAAGGTATTGTTTTGGGGCATAAAATCTCAGAAAAAGGGGTTAAAGTAGACAAAGACAAGATAGAAGTAATTGAAAAGCTACCGCTTCCAAATTCAGTTAAGGGAGTAAGGAGTTTTCTTGGTCATGAAGGGTTTTATAGGAGATTTATCAAGAATTTCTCAAAAATCATAAAATCTCTTTGTAATTTATTAGTTAAGGATGTTCTTTTTGCTTTAACCAAGAGTGTTTGAATGCTTTTTACAGGTTGAAGAATTAATTGATTTCAGCTCCTATCATTGCTAAACTAGATTGGAGCCTACCTTTTGAACTCATGTGTGATGCTAGTGATCATGCTATAGGAGCTGTTCTTGGGCAAAGAAGAGAAAAAGAGTTACATGTCATTTATTATAGTAGTCGTACATTAAATGATGCACAATTAAATTATGCCACCACTGGAAAGGAGCTTCTTGCTATTGTCTTTGCTTTTGATAAATTTAGAGCATATTTGATTGGAGCTGAAACAATAGTTTATACTCATCACTCCGCTATTAAGTATTATTAGAAAAGAAGGATGCAAAGCCTAGACTAATTCGTCGAGTTCTTCTTTTGCAGGAATTTGATTTGGAGATTCATGATAAAAAGAGAACCAAGAACCTTGTAGCTAATTATTTGTCAAGGCTTGAGTTGGGGGAAGATAACCAAGAGGAGTTGCAAATTAATGAAGATTTCCCCCATGAACATCTCCTTCTTCTAACCAATATGCAGGCTCCATGGTATGCCGATATAGTCAACTATCTTGCTTGCAAGATTACCTTGCTTGCAAGATTACTCCTCCCAATTTTTCTTATCAACAAAAGAAAAAATTCTTTCATGATCTTAAATATTACTATTGGGAGGAGCCTTTCTTGTTGAAGTATTATAGTGACCAACTCTTCAGATGATGTGTGCCAGAAGAAGAGATGGAAAGTGTTCTTCGTTTTTGTCATTCAATGGAATGCGGAGGACATTTTGGAGCGACCAAGACGGCAACATGTATTTTAGAAACGGTTTGTATTGGCCTAACTTATTTAAAGATGCTTTTAACTTTGTTCGTCTTTGTGATCATTGTCAAAGGTTAGGAAATATCTCAAAGAGACTTGAGATGCCACTAAATAATATCCTTGAAGTGGAGATCTTTTTTGGGGCTTGGATTTCATGTGACCTTTTCCATCCTCTTATTCCAACAAAGATATTCTAGTAGCGGTGGATTATGTCTTGAAGTGGGCAGAAGCTGTTGCTCTTCCAAGCAATGATGCTAAGAGTGTGATGAACTTCATTAAGAAATACATTTCCACACGTCATGGTACTCCTAGAGCAATAATCACAGATGGAGGTACGCATTTTTGCAATAAGTATCTAGACTCTTGTCTTTCAAAATATGGTGTTACTCATCGTGTAGGCTCCTAGAGCAATAATCACAGATGGAGGTACGCATTTTTGCAATAAGTATCTAGACTCTTGTCTTTCAAAATATGGTGTTACTCATCGTGTAGGTACCCCATATCACCTCAAATAAGTGGACAAGTAGAGGTAACTAATAGGGAGATTAAGAAAAAACTAGAGACCACAGTTTGCCAATCAAGGAAGGACCGGTCCAAGAAACCTGATGATGCACTTTGGGTCTATACAACTACATTTAAAACACCAATTGGTATGTCTCCGTATCGAATGTTCCATGGTAAGGCATGTCATCTCCCTGTTGAGTTAAAGCATAAGGCATATTGGGCAATCCAGTTTCTTAACCTTGGTACCAAAGAGGTTGTTAAAAAGAGGTTGCTTCAATTGAATATGATGGATGAAATGAGACTTCATGCTTATGAGAATGCCAAAATCTATAAAGACCGTACCAAATAGTGGCATGATAAGCACATTATTCTGAGGAATCTGAAGGTAGGGCAACATGTACTGCTTTATAATTCAAAACTTTGTCTTTTTCCAGGAAAATTGCATTCTAGGTAGTCTGGGCCATTCACGATCAAAGAAATCTTTCCGCATGGAGCAGTTGAAATAGTGGATGGAAACTGAAGTTTCAAAGCCAATGCTCAACGAGTAAAAGTTTACCAAAATGGAGACTTTGATCTAGTTAAAACCATTATAAGTCTTGCTTAATCTTGCCTAAATTGGGTCTAGTGCGTCGAGATTAATGACGTTAAACAAAAGCACTTGTGGCAGACAACCCATGTTCTTTCCCCGATTCTTTTATTTTGGTTTATGTAAATTCTTTTTATCATTCTCCCAAAATTTTTAATAATGCTTGTTCTTCTATTTTTAATCAGTTCTTTCAGGTAAAAGTTGAGGCAGAGGCTCTAGCATGCCTTAGCCATGCCATATAGCACGCTCGTGATGTCAAAAGGTGCAAAATTAATCTTCCAGGTTCAGGCTCTAGCACGCCCATGCCAGGTAAGACAATTTTTTTTCTCTCATAGGTTAGAGGCTAGCACGCCCAAGCCGTGCTAGGTAGCACGCCCGTGCCAGGTAAGACAATTCTTTTGTCTCTCGCACGTCAAAGGCTAACACGCCCAAGCCGTGCCAGGTAGCACTCCCGTGATTTAAGGAGATGTCGATCTCTGACCGTGCTCACCATAGCATGCCCATGCCAGCTACTACCTCAAGGACTCAGAAGGTAGCACGTCTAGACTGTGCTATGTAGCACGCCCGTGCCACGTTTTAGATTTGCGTTTTTAAAAGAGTGCCTTTTCAATTACCGCGCATCCCTTCATTACCTCTCTATTTAAAGCGCACGCCCATCCTTCTCCTTCACTTCTTCAATTCCTCACAAAGCACGCCCCACCTCTCTCCTTCATCTTTTCTCTTTGTCGCTCTACCAAAACCTTAGCCAAACCCTTTTGTTTTCTCTTCTCCTTCACTATGCCTCCAAGATATAAATGAAAACGATTCCTCCTCCTCCTCCGTTTACGTTCAGCACGCCAGAACAACAGGAAAGGCACAATAAACTCTTTCTCCGCCTTCTTTTGCCTAATCGCTTTATTGATGAATTTGCTTTAGCAAAAGTAGGGCTTGGAGATGCTATATTAGAGCCTCTTAAGCGAATTGGATGGGAACCATTTATTGGAATGAAAGATTTTGTTTATGCACCAATGACCTTAGAGTTTTTGAGTTCATATTCTACTGATATTCGTCTGTTGCTTGATAATCGCCCTAGTAAAATTAAGTTTAGGCTTTTTGGAAGGAATTATGAACTTTCAGTAAACAAAGTTTGTCATATCTTTAGTTTCCCCACTGAGAATGCCCTTAAACAAATACCAAATGATTTTATAGGTCATAGCACATGAACGAAACTGACTCATGGAGAGGTTTGGTATAATCCTAGATTGTCAAAAGCTTCTAAATTGCAAAACCTGGCATATAGGTATGTTCACAAATTTTTTGCCAACACAATTTTTGGGCATAATGAGAGTGATGAAGTGTTGAGTCTAAATGAATTATACTTTATCTGGGCAATAGATCAAGGCATATTTCTTAATATTGGCTTTTGGTAATGCCAATGATGGGCTAGAATTGCAAAGGCAGATAAGAGAGTTATTATGATGGGGTGTTTTGCGACCCGTATTGCATCCTATTTGAGAGTATGGAACCCTGTTCGACCAGTATATGACATTGTGGGAGGTGGAAAGGATATTAGACTTAACTTAGAGGTCATAATGCATATGAAGTTAGTAGAGAAGATAGGGGATTCGTTCCGTATTGTGAGATCCCAAGAAGAAAGTTTTGATGATGAGGAAGCCAAAGAGGCTAGCGATACTAATATGGAGGAGGATAATCCGCAATCATTCCCCGGTTTTGGTACTTTTTCTGGTGCAGGTACCCCTGGAGCTAGTCCTTCCTTTCAGGGAAAGTCTAATTTGTCCAACGATGAAGTTCTCGCACGTATGATGTCTACAATGGATATGTTTAATGCTCACCTTAATGAAATGGAGACTATGATATCTGACCGGTTCCAATCCATAGAAATTATGCATGGGAGCCTCGACTCTCGAATAGACACCATGCAAGGCCGATATCAAGGAATTGTTAGCCAACTCCAAACAGTGATCCAACTGCTGTTGCCGCATCCACCTCCACCACCTAAAGACTTATTTTTTTTTTCATTATTTTTTTTCGTTTTCCTTATTTTGTTAATTTATTTTTTTCAAACTTAAATTTTTGTAGTGACAATTTCCGGTGCCAACTATTATCGTATCTTTTCCTTCAAATTTTATGGTATTGTTTAATACAATGGTGGTAATGAATTATGCACTCTCATACTCTTTTGACACATTCTTGATAATATGATAAGTTTGGGAAATTGATATTAAGTACATTAGGGACAATGTGCTAGATTAAGTTAGGGGAAGGAAAATTTTAGTTAAAATTTTAGTTTTGCTTGTTTTCATTGGGGAAGGAAAATTTTAGTTAAAATTTTAGTTTTGCTTGTTTTCATTAGCTCAACATGGTTGGAATAATTATGAGCAAGCTTGGAAATTATCATAATTTATTAACTTGTGATGAATTTAGTTATTTTTCGAAGCTAGTTGCTTTTGAGCATAAATTTTAAATTTTTGACTTAACATGATTGTTTTGTTTAACTATTTGTTTTTAAGATCATAAACACCAATCTTTTGTGATTTTATGATATATAGGTATGTTTTAATCAAAATTTATTTAACCTTGGCATTTGTAGAAAAAATTAGAATTCCCTTCGAGGTAAAATTTCAAATGCTTACATTTAGAAAGAGATGATTTAAGCATTCTTTGTTGAACTCCATAATTAGCCTAGGCCACCTAAGTTAAATTATGACTTTTGCAACCAATTTTGAAGCCTATAAACCAAAAATTTTCTTGTTCACACTTATTAAGCCTAGCCATTACCATTAAACCAATTTCAATTCTTACCCTGAGTGCAATAACTGAGTGCAATAATGTATAATTAAAGGATTTGATTCGTATTAAAACATAGCAACAAAAGGGAGAAAATTCCATTAATACTAGCAAGTGAAGCAAGTAGAAAAAACTCAAAGAGAGACGCCCCATAAAAGAAGCAATCAATCAAAAATTCAAGTTTGGGGAATTGAAGCAAGGAAGAATTATCAATGAATTATAAAGAGACCTTGCTAAAATATCTGTAATTTTGAGCTAGTGAAGAACTTCAAGTTAATCTCCCTTTACAATTAAAAATTTTGTTTTTGATGTGATAAAAATCTTGATATTTTGCATTGTTGCACTTTTTGTCTATCCTCTATCCTTTTCTCTTTGTTTAGCTAAATTATGCATCTAAAACCCCATTATAACCTAAGTAAAGACCTTTTAATCTTTTTAAATTGTATGCATTTCAATTGTGGAGAAGAGATGATTGATTTTACCTATGAGAATGTTAGATTCATATTGTTAATCATCTTATTTAAAGGTTAAATAATTTTTATGAGAATTCATATTCTATATGTCATAGGTTGAATAAATTGGCGTTAAAAATCTTATTAACTCATGATTAAATTAAAGAATGTGTTTTGTTGATAATTGAATTTTTGCTAAGAATATAATTAGCATAGGAAACACATAATTCATTCTCATGATAATAATTTTTGATGATTTTAAAGTTGTGAATAATTATCCCTAACCATATTAAGCTAGCTTTGTTAGTTTGTTTAGCTTGTGTTTTTCTTTTGTTTTTAGTTTTGTTTTTTGTTTTTAGTTTTGTTGCTTGAGGACAAGCAATGGTTTAAATTTGGGGAATTTTGATAGTGTCATTTTTATAGTATTTTTTATATAGTTTTTGTTGCGATTTTTAGTAGTTTTAATCACTTTAATTAGTATTTATTCAGTTCTTGTTATGTTTTTGTTCTAAGCTTCCTTGAAACATAACTCACTTGATCTTGAAGAAATTTGTAGGATTTTCGATACAAAAAAGAGCAAAGTAAAGAAAAACTCTCAGGGGCTAGCACGCCCTGGCCGTGAAACTCAGCACGCCCGTGCAGGATTCAAGGAAAATTATCTTGGAGACTCAGAACCTAACACGCCCTAGCCATGTTATCTGGCACGCCCGTGCCGCAGTATGATAACGATTCAAAGGCGTGCTCACTTGAGCACAGCCCGTGCTGCATCCATCCTGGTAACTCAGAGTCTAGCACACCCTAGCTGTGCAAATTAGCACGCCCAGCCCGTGTAACATAGCACGCCTATGCTGAAAATCAAGTTTTGCTTTGAGCCGAGAACGCCAACCTAGTCCCTACCACTTGCATGGGCCCACATGAGATACTTTCCTGACATGACAATCAAGTTTTAATCCTATTTACACGCATGGGAGAGTCCTAATTGAGAAGAAATTAAAAGCCTAAACAGTCTCCTATCTCTAAAAGATTTTCTACTCAATAAAGACTCTATTTCCTAAACGAAGTCGGAGTTTTCCCTAGAACGTTTATATAAAGAGAAGATCTATTCATTGTAGAGAGATATCTCTTGTTCTATTATTTTCTACATAGTTTTCTCTCTTCAAGTGCTCAAGATTGGTGTCAAGATTTAAGAAAGCCGTTCAAGTCTACATTGACTAGTTTTTATTTCTAAACTCTCTTTTTGTTTATTATTCTTTATGGGATTATTTACAAATATAATTGAGTTTTATTTAATTACTATGTCGAACTAAACTCTCATATTAGGGATATGTCGAACTAAACTCTCATATTAGGGATTTATGTAGCTAATTAGTTTCAATTTATAATATTATATTTGCTTTCTATTGTTCAAAGTATAATTTATTATGTTGAACTTAATGATTCATATTAGGGATTTGATGTAGCTTAATTTCAGTTTCAATTTATAATATTATATTTGCTTTTCTTTGTTCAAAGTATAATTTATTATTGAACTTAATGATTCCAAGCAGAGTTTTCTCCCCTTATTTCACTAATCACTATCAGGATAAGGGTTTTTGATATGAAAAATGTAATAAATTGCATGAAAATAATAACTTTATGCGAAAGCTATATGTTTTGACTCATGGGGTTTTCATAAGTTAGCGATCTTAGGTTATGAATTCATAAACAAACCATAAAACTTAATGATTTAATTCATATTTGATTGCATTATTGGAAGATAGGTAATTAAACCGGATTAAAATAGCTAACAATACATCGAAAGAGTTTGTTAATGATTTTAGGGTTGTTTCACCTACTTAAATAATTAAAACTGATTAACAAACTAATAAAATAAATTAAAAAAAATTAAGTGAAATCAAATTCCCTAGTAGTTTTTAATCCTTGGTTTCTTTTCATCGAATTGCTTTACTTAATTTCTTTTATTTCTATTTTACCCATTTAGAATTTCGTTAAAATAATTCTCGTTATTGTCGTTTAAATGATAGTAAGTTAATAAAATTTTGGTGCTTGATATAAAATCCTTATAAGACGATACTTTAGTCATTCTTTATTACTTGTCGCGATTTTGTACATTTGCGAAAAAGCCTATCAAAGCATTTGTAATTAACCTAATGTGAAATATTTAGTTGGTCCAAATGTATATTATATAGTAAGAACAATTACTTTAATCAAGTGGAATGTTTGATACATTTTGGTAAATTAATTAGTTCATTATTTTGATTAAATTAATGTTAAATATATTATTAGGATAATAATTTTTTAAAGATGAAAAAAAAATAAAGCAAGAAACCAAAGAATACTGAGAAGGTGATTTTGGTAATTAAGAGTATGATTCTTTGATTTCCTTATCTTGCTTTTGTCTTTTTTGTCTCATGGTGAGAATAGAATTGTGTGATGGTCAACGGTGAAGAGAGATTGGACGGTGATAAGAATTTTGATTCAATTTCTGATTTAACATTTTGATGTGACCAGATTGAGTGTGATGGCCAACCCTGGGCCCATTCAGCCTAACATTGAGTTTCTGTTTGTTATTGCTAATAACCTTGCCCTCAATGAGAATTCATCTGCTATTCACTTGGATAGAGATTTCTTATCTATTTTGGTTTTTTCAATTTCTACAATCTTATATTATGGCTTAATTCAGCTATTCATATTATTTAATAGTCCCAGGAAAAGGCGTTAATTGATAAATATTGGTAATTTAATAAAATTTTAATAGCGATTGTTGTCAAAATGTAACCATTAAAAGTATAATAACTTTTATGTATTATTTTTATATTATATAATGTATATTTTCTTTTACTTTAATGTGTTATATAAATAAGAATACTAATTTAATAGATTTACTATTTTTATTAATAATTATTTTTATAAAATTAATAAGCTTCAAATATAGTATAACATAGTTACCATTTAATGGAATCAATAGCTTATTGCCGCTTAAATCGACTATTAATTGTTTATTAAAATACTAATCAAACAATTAATTATCAGTTGGTCCAGTGGATGGAGCGCTTCCCTTAACCAATTACAACACACACTTATATATAACCTATATGTTAACATGAATAAGCTAAAATCAAACATTTTTTTTATGTCATTCATCAGTGCAATTCAAAGAAAGTAACTTAAATTTAGAAATTTTTAAAACATTATTATTGTTTTGTTTATATTCAATTTCTATATTTTAATTTAGGATTTGTTTGATTTCCAAAATTATATAAAAGAATCTCAAGAACATAAGATTATGGTTATGTGAAGCTAAATTTCCAAATTCAATGGTATAACTTTTATTTCATTATTCTCCATCATGAAAGGTTGTTTTTTCAATATTAAGGTTATTATTTTTTTATGGTATGAGAAATATTTTAATAAAAATGAAAAATGAATAATATTAAGATTATTTTTGGTCCAATATTTATAGACATAATGGTTTATGTTTTTAAGCAATATAGCCAATGGCTTACCTATTAATTAAATGTCATTGCTTATATTTATTTATTATGCAGTCAGAAAATGTAAATTAATTATAACAAATAAAACTTATAGTTGTCGTATTGCATACCAAATTAGTGGTTTGCTTATAAAAGGCAAATCAATCACCTTCCAAATCTCTCCTTGTTTTAACTTATAACCAAGAATTAAAAAAAAAAATCCTAATTAATTGCATTAATTAAGGGATGTTCTTGAAATATAAAATAATTTTGACTGCAATGGTTTGTGCTAGTGATTTATTGGCGGGGCAGGTGCATGTGCATGTGCTCCCTCCTTATGAAAAGGACCATTTGGTAGCCTTTCTTTTTTTTTTTTTTTTTTTTTTTTTTTTTTAAGCTGAATATTATTTAGTATTGAATGAATTAACATTTACATCAGTGTTTTTTAAAGTTTGAAGTAACGTATTATAAAAATTTATTCCTCTTAACATTTAATTTTAATTATGTTTGATAAAATATATTGTCTTAGTAATGGTTAGTTGTCAGTTATTTTATTAGTATTTCATCAATATATTGAAGAAACGTTAAAGACAATAATATTTTATAGCGCTCCTTTAAACTCTAAATACTGTATAAACTCTACGTCATTGAACACTATTGTATTATTTTGACCAAGTCAAAACACTAAAATTGTGTTTCACAAGAGTTTTTTAAGTAGTTTTTAGCATTTTGATTAAACACTATTTTTTATAATGTTTTGTAATATAATGTTTCAATTAGCTTTTAAGGTAGCATTTTGTGAAAAATTTAAAGTTAACTCATGTAACGTTTAGCTTTTAACATTTTATAAAAAGTTACTCAAACAGCTAACAGCTAAATGCTATACGTTATTAAAATAACTAATAGTTACCAATACATGAAGAGCTATTGCCGAACAAAAGTTTTAACATCCGATGAAAGTCTACTAAAATAAACTAACAACTATTAAAACAATTAACAATTTCTTAAACAACTCCTAGTAATGATTTTAAATATTTTAAACCCAACTTTATAAGTAATATGCATTTTATTTCGCCGGACAAACTATAGGATTTTTAAAATTGTGTTTTATAAGTAACATAGATGCGCAGTCCATCACATATTAAATAGGCTAAAATTCACATGTTTTAATAATATTCCAATTTTCAGTCTTTGATACAAATACGCAAGTCCCTTTGTTGTCTCTTTCCAATGCATCTCCTAAAGACTCAATCATCACATGTTTTTTCTTTTTTTTTTTTAATAATTTATTTAAACAAGTTCTTTCTTTGTCACTTAAATGTAAGAATAGTAGTACAAACTATCCATCTCATTGACGTGTCAAGCAATTGCAACATCTTCATCAACTTGCATCAAATTGCTTTCACCTACTTTACTTGCCATGCATATTATTTTAAGGGACAAAGGAAAAATCTTACTTCAACTCTTATGTACGAGCTTATTTGTATCTCAAATTAATTATAAATTATATTTTAATTTAAATGAAAGTATTTTGGATTATATATTGAGAAAAAAGGATAAAAATAATATTATTTCTGTTTCAAAATATAAATTGTTTTCGAGTAATTATTTTATTTCAAAATATAATTCGTCTTTGAGTATTTTAAGAGAATAATAAATTATGTTTTTTCGATGTTACCATTATTTACATTAGATATAATAAATATTTTTACAAATAACTATTTGTTTTGAGATAAATGATAAATTATTATTGGTTTTATTACAATCTAAGATAATTAATTGCTTCTTTAATTCTTATGCAAATTTTAAACGATTTATATTTTGGGATAGAAGGAGTAACATTAAAAAGAAATTTTGATTGACTTGGTGTATAGGACCACCAATACACCGAATATAGGCAAAAAATTTACTTAATAAGATTTACTTTCTTGATTTATTAATTTTATTTATTTATTTTTTGAAGTCAATAGGTGATATTCCAAACCTAAATTCATAATTACTCTTTGGAAATTTTTCTAATTCACTCAAAACCCAAAATGACTAGATTCAAATATGCCTAACCAATAAAACAAGGATGCTCAAACCTAAAATG
The DNA here is from genome assembly GCF_014843425.1 of Jatropha curcas. The sequence continues at coordinate 114,793 of NW_023591453.1, read as the reverse complement.
GCCTAACCTAAACTTATCCAACCCAGCCGGATTGCAGCCTCTTGTGCCTAATATAGTAGCTACGAACTCTCTCCACTCAATGGAAATTAATTACAATACAAGAGATTGGACTATTGAGGGTTAGTTAAGAATGAGGATTTATTCTCCATAAAGAGATCACCTTAATTGGATTAAACATTTATTAAATAGTTTAAAAATATGAAAAATGTCACTATAAAAATTATAATAACTACATACCAATCCGATATTTTATATTAAAAAGTCAAAAATTATTATTGTTAGCGTGCAATATTATTAAAATCTTTAATTTTAAAGGTGCCGATACGTCCTCGTAAAATTTAAAATGTCATAAGATTTTTTGTGAAAACTACAAAGGTGAATTTAGGTATCCAAGACTTTTGTTTTTCTGCACCCTAAAAAGCTATAGCGGAGAAAATGATCCTTCATCCTCATGGATGCATGAATAATTTACTTTTGCAGGGAATTACTAGTTAGAAACATATCTTTAATTAGCTATACACCTTACACTAAGCAACCAAAAAACACAAGTTAAGCTAAATACCTAAAAAAAAATAGGGCAAGATATATATAGGAAGCTAGTGTGTTTCTATAAATAAGTCCTAAAGGAACAATGAATATGAAACTTAAAAAAAAAGTGCATTCCAAATCCATCAAACACTTTGGAAACAAATAAAAGAGAGCAAATGCATTAGTTATTGTGCTTTGAAAAAAAGAGGGAAAGAGAGAGAGACTTTAAACACTTATAATTAAGAGATTCTTTAATTAGAAATTTAGAATGCTTAATAATAGACTTTTAAGGGAGATTTTTGGCCCCATGGGCAATAGCCAAGTGGCCTAAGGAGAGGGGCCAATAGCCTTTTATTTTTCTTTTTCTTTTTAACTCTCTCACACGTGAGAATTGAATTAACTCGAGAAAATTGCTTGAAGTGATAGAATGACAAATTCATGAATTTTATAAAATCTATGAAAGTTCACATTTAAAGATTTGATTGAAAAATAAAATTTATGAAATTAAAAAAATGGTACTTTTAAAATAAAATTAAGTGGGTTTAAATTCATTATTTTTTTTTGAAAATAGGGTTTAAATTCATTATTAATAAAAATTGATAGAATTGATTAATCACATCGAATTAAAAAGTATTAAAATTTATAATTTTTTCAAAATCCATTTTATCACCGATCGTTTACTTTCAGCAGTAGATTATTGGATAGAGAATTATTAAAATTAGAGTAATTAGACGAAAAAAATTGATTTAATTAAAGTAAAAAGTATTTTGTTACAATTTAGATGATTTAGTTGTTTTTAATTGTAAAGTAAAAACCTTAAAGGAGAGAGTAATTTAAACAACCTAACTTAAATATAACAAATATCATACTATTCAAATAAATTCTCAATTACACTTATACTTGTAGAGATTAAATTTTTAATTTTAAGATTTCAATTTTAATCATTTGGATTGGCGGGTCTAAAAGAACTTTATTTTGTCTCTTTCACTTTTTTTTTTTTTTTTTTTTTTGATTCCTTTTCAACAATTAACAAAAGTGACCTTAATTAAGGACGCACGTTGTTGTTAATTAAAAGTGTTAGGTGTCTCGTCAATGAGATGATGCGAGTAGAAAATACTCAGTTATTTGAAATAAAAAATAAATATTTAGAAAATCCCTATAAAAAGTATTTTCTTTTTATAAATCTAACGTGTTAATAAAATGCCTCTACTATTTAGTATATTGGAAATTTATAAAAGAGCATTGAGCTAGAAATTCATTTACAGTCTAATTTTGGAAAAACAAATTAAATGCAAATTCATTTTCTTTTACATAAAACATTGATTTACCTCTCCCTTCAAAATTATTTAGGCTTATACAAAATTTGATAAATTAAATGATTGGTTTTAAGTAGATTTTGATTTTTGAAAAAAATTAAATTTTGTTATTTTTTATATGAATCAGATCGAACTGATTGATAATCACTCTTATTCCATATAAAAAATCTGTGCATATATAGCATTATGAATATACAGAAAAAATAAAATTATGCCTAAATACTTAAATAAATCTGAAATTTTATGTTTATATACATAAATAAAATCATGAATATATTAGCATGATTTGAGGATACATTAGACAAAATATGAATATTTTTTATCATTTTTCACACCATACATTAAACAATTTTTATTACAAGAAATGTGTGGCACATTAAGAAGAGAATTAGTTGATGCAATAATTTCAACCTCGAAAATTAGAAAATTGGGCATAATTATATATATATATATATATATATAATTGTTACAACGGGGTGTTCAACAGTATTAAATAATACTAATTGTACATGCCAGCACATCAAAACGACCAGGTTTTTGACAAAGGTCTTCTCCGGCGTTGATATATATATATATATATATATATTAATTCTTACAAGGTGTCAACAATTAAATAATAATAATTGTACATGCCACACATAAAACGACAGTTTTGAAAATCTTCTCCCGTTTTATCTGACAAATTCCGAACCAAACGACACTAAAAGATCAGATATGTGGATTTTATGGACGATGAAGTCACTCACTCACTCTACTCCCACTCCATGTTTATTTAGTGAATGTAATATTCATGGGAGCGTGCTCTACACGGTTCAATGCAAAAGCAGCTTGGAAGCTAGGGTTTCTAAATTATAACCTTTCTGTTAAGTCATTTCCATAATTTAACGCGCAAGAGGGAGATAGTGTAATACACGCGCAATGAATGGGAAGAAGAAGAAGCTTGGGAAAGTGAATGAAAGGTGTCATGTGACTTTAGAAAGCACATAAAATTACAAAAACTAGAGAACAAAAGTCTTTAATTATACTCTTTCTTTCTCTCTCAACAGTATAGTTTCCATCTCACTCCAATAATCATAATAACTATACTAGAGAGAGAAAGAGAGAGGAGATGGAGTGAGAGGTAGAGAGGAACCCACCTCATATATTTTTTGCTTTCTAGTAAACCATATAGAGAAAGTGTGCGCTTGTGTTTCCTAGAGAGAGAGAGAGAGAGAGAGAGAAGAAAGAAAAACAACAAAAGAAAGAGAAGGAGCAGAAGAAGGAGAGGTGGTGATGATGATGGTGATTATGAGGGGGAGAGAGAGAGATGGAAAGGTAGGCAATAAATAAAAACTCAAAACAAAATAAAAGATAGAAGAGAAGGAAAAAAAAAAAAAAAAAGGGAAGAAAACTTATATAGAGAGAGTAATGTGTAGAAAGAGGAGTTGTTGCATTTCTTTGCTTTCTTTGTGTTCTTTCTTTCTTTCTTTCCTATGAGTCTTCTCTTCTGGTCACTGCTGTCTGTTCTGCTGTTACTGCTGCCTTCAAATCCTTATCCTTCAGTCATCTCTCCTTTTCCTTTTCCTTTTCTTTTATCTCTCTCACTCGCTAAAGCCAAACTGACAGTTGGGCATGTTAACATATACAAGTATATATAATACATATTGCCAACAAAAACCCATTTCTCTCTCTTCCTCTCTCTCTCTCTCTCTCTACACAAGCCAGAACCTATCAGCAATGGCAGCATCCAGTCCTACTTAGAGAAATAAAGATACAAACCCAACAAACAAGGTCTCTCTCTTTCTCTCTCTCTGATACAATTTCAGAGCCTTTGACCCCACTTTCACTTACATAAAACACCTACATACGCATATCCATAGATTTTCAGTCTCATCCTTTCTCAACTCTCTCTCTCTCTCATCTATGATTGTCATAAAAAAACGGTTTCTAGACACACATATGTAACGAATTATTATTATATATGTGTATATAATTTAAAGTTTGTATCTTTCTTTGATATTCTATCAAGACAATAAATTTTTCATTTTGCAGTAGTAGTTGTGGCTACTACAAGGAGTAGACAGCTTCTATCTGACTCCGGTGCCTTTGCAGATTGGGCTGGCTCGTCTTCTTCTTCGGCCATCCGTGCCGCTGGCCCGGACGATTTGTCTCTCGGCTTCAATGCCGGCCCCACAGCAGCCGCCGCGGCTGCTACTGCTGCAGCTGGAGGCGGCCCCACCGGCCCTTCTTGGCCTAGTGCTGCTAGACCCATTAACTATGGTATTCCTCCTGAGATGGGTATGTTTGTTGTGGCTCCTGCTGCTTCTTTTAATCATCACCACCATCACCAACAACATGAATCAAATATTAATCTTGCCAATGATCCCATCAATGGGTCAAATGCTGCCGCAGCTGCTGCTGCTGCTACTGCCCTTGGTGTTGGAGTTGGTGTAGGGGTTATTCCGCTTCTCACGGCGGGTCCATGTCTCGGGTCGCAAAACATGGATGATCAAGATTTATTGAGCAATGGAAGGAATAGGGTTAGTGGAATTCAGTTTTGGCAAAACCAGCACAGCCAATATAATATTAAGAAAACTACTGGTTCTATTCTTGATCATCATAATAATTCTTCTTCACCGAATCTACTTCAAACCGGTAATAATACAAACTCCGGTGGTGGTATTGGAGGTAATTCAACTTCATCTGGAACAACAACGTGTCAAGATTGTGGAAACCAGGCCAAGAAAGATTGCACACATAGAAGGTGTAGGACTTGTTGCAAGAGTCGGGGTTATGATTGTGCTACCCACGTGAAGAGCACGTGGGTGCCTGCTGCTCGGAGAAGAGAGCGCCAGTTAATGGCATCTGCAGCCGGTGGTGGTGGTGCTGTGTCATCTGGCTCCACTTCTGGGATAAAGAAACCTAGACTTATAAATTCACAGACTACCACTTCTCATACTTCCACTTCTAATACTACTCCACCAAGAAGCTTTGATACTAGCTCTAGTCATCAAGGTTTGAGTTTTAAATTGTCTGATGTTTTGTATATTCATATTTTTGTTTTATATATGTATATATATATGAAAACGAGAGAATTTTAGGGTTGTACCAAAAAAAGCTGAAATTTTATGTTAGGGTTTGACAAATTGTTTGGGTGCAGATGCAAGTTTTAAAGAGGCACTACCAGGGCAAGTACGCGCACCGGCGGTTTTCAAGTGTGTTAGGGTGACAGCAGTCGATGATGGTGAAGATGAATATGCATATCAGGCAGTGGTAAAAATCGGTGGTCATGTTTTTAAAGGTTTTTTATATGATCAAGGAGTTGAAACAAGAGATGGGTTTCCCAATATATCTGAATTGCATTTGGGCGGCGGCGGCGGTGATGGAGGAGGAAGGAATGGAGCCTCTTCGTCATCTCCCATCCTTGACCCTACAGATGTTTATGGTGCATCTGGTGGTGGACTGCTTGGAGGTTCAAGTTATGGTAATCCAATAAATTAAGGTTTATAGATTGGCAATTATTTAAGTCTAATTTTCGTTTTTGTTCCACTAATTACTATCGATAGGGTTTAGATTTGTGTCCCTGTTGACATATATCTTTGAAATTCTCAGCTCCTTGGTTTGGTTTTCTTGTTCCCCATTTCTATTTATTTTCTCCAATGTAATTGCACTGAGAGGAGGATCACTATATGCCAAAGAAGCTGCATTTTCCCACTATTAGAGTAATTCCTGTAGCAAATTTTAGAAAAGATAGATAATAAAAGGCAAAAAATTCTGTTCTTCTAGATATACCAGTTCTTAAAACTTTGTGATGATAAAATCAGTATGCTTTCTTGAAGTTGTAGCCTTCCTTTTACTTTTTTTCTTTTAATTTTCAATGTTCTTGATCTTTTTGTTCATTAGAGTTTTCTTTGACAAAGGTGAGATCAACAGTATAAAGTATTTTCCATCATCAAAAGACATTTTGGCGTAAACCATAACTTTTGTGTGTTGCAATTTTGTCTTGCCCTTATTCACTATTCTACTCATGGCTTTAGACATAAATGGTCTATTTTTGGTCTAAAATTTCCCCATTTATACTGTATATCTGTTCGTTGTTCCCTCATTTGCATATTATTCCAATCATATACCTTTCATATTTTTGCAGGCTAACATTGTGTTGCACGATTTTATTTTTCCTGTTGGGTTAGTTTGATTAGATTGGTTCTTGATCAACTAGAAGTGAATGTGGAATCCATCATTATTGTGCTGCTTTTAGACTTTAGCATGAGAAGTAGTTGTAATGTCACTATCATTTATTGCCAAACAAGAAAGAGCATTACATGGATGTCCTTTTCTACCCACTTCACTTCTTCTAACATTTTTGTAATATGGACAACAACCTGGCAATCGCATGCATTCATGAACACAGTGTGTATTTGCATCTGCTTGACCCCCTCTATTAGAAATGTTTCCTACCCAATCTCAGAATTAGACTTGTATCCCAACTTTGTATTATGATCGCACATTTTAATCTTTGCAGCTTTGTCTTTGTTTCTTGGAAATTCTTAATTTTGCATCAATTACCGCACATGTTAATCCATTATGCTTCGATTCTGTACTTGCCCTTTGGTTTTGATGGTGAGCCCAAGCTGATAATTGAAACTTTTTGTGGTCTGATTAATTGGATTATTGTTTATTTCTGTTCCCCATGTTGTGTATATGCAATGTATGGAATAATTTGAACAATATTCTAAATCTAAGTGGGTTTTCTCATTGTCCTCAATATGGCACTAGGTTTTCATTTGCGCCTGTTGGGATGATAATTGTTGTGGATGTCTGTAGTGTATTTACATATACTTTATTCCTTGAGATTCTTCACATATATGGGCCTTATCCTTTTAGAGACAATTTTGTGTAGAAATGTTGACTAATGTGGATTTTTTAAAATGATGCATGTATTTAATGTTTGCTTCGCTTTTAATTTACATCCACTGACATGTTGTCCCCCATTGGCTATCTTCATTTTGTTTATAATGCATAGATTTTGTCATGTGAATTATAATCATTCCCTTTCTGTCTATATTGCTTGTATATAATGTTATTGTTTGATATGCTGTGTACCGCATTTGTAAATCATGCATGTGTAATGGGATAAAGATGACGACCCTATTGGAACTTGTTGCCTCCTTTAGTTCTCCCTTTTATTTACTTTTTTTTTTTTTATTTTATAATTATTAGACACCTTGTGTGTATTGCAGATGACAGCACTGTACTGTGTCCATGATCTGTTGACAGATTAATGTGTGTAGTAAGAGATTATTTATAAAGTTAGTGTCCAATTGCTAATTAATCCATAATTTTATGTTATTTGTCTTTGTTTTTATTTGGCATTTTGTGAAGTTCCATGTGGAGGCATGTTAAAGTTTATTCTACTATTGATAAGATATAAGTCTTGCTTCTTACCGTGTTTGTTCATTGTGGGTTCATGAGTTTATATGTTTGTATATATCTATAATCTTATTATAAGTCAAGTGTCTGTTTGCTGCCTGGTTTTGAAGAAAGTTTTTCTTATGCTACTTCCGACTCTACTTGGGTAAGAATGTCACCTTTCTTTTTCGTTGTTCTAACCAATATAAGCACATACATAAGGAGCTAAATAACGGAGAATACTAATTGAAAATGGATAAATACTATCAGAGACTGTTGAAAAAGGGTTTGTAATGAAAATTCTTGCCTACACTAGTAAATGCAATTGGGTAAGTCGTAGTTTGAGAAGTAGTTTATTGTAAGGGCTCTTTTTCTCCTTTTTTTTTTTTTTTCCAGTGAAAAGACACTTATATTCATTTTTTGCTCCACATGTTATTATCATTTAGCCAGGCTGTTTAAACCTAGTGCAGGCAAGACTTGCTCCTCTCAAAAAAGTAGTTTGAATTCTTTGGCATTGAACATAACTTAATGATTTGAAATTCTGATTTGTTAAGATTCTGTTTATGGTTGATGAGTACAAGCTATAGTGGACTTTTGTATAATACATTTTTTATTATTTGTTCTCATTCATAACTTGTAATTAGAGTAAAGATGAATAGAAACAAGATGCCATTTCATATCTTGCAATTTTCATACCTTCACATCCAAAATAAATGAGGGAAATAAGTAAACCTTTTTAATCTTGTCCTTGTAGTGTTAGCTTCTGAACTTAGCTTCTTGTGCATTACAATGTGCTTAACATGTATTTTTGAATTTCTGACTTTGTTTAACGTGATTTGATCAATTTTGTCCTCTCTTTTGTCAATTCTTGAAAGGTACAATATTTTACTATTCTGAGATTTTGAGTCGCAACTCACTTTCTGTGCCATTGTTTGAAGTATTGGAACACTATACATGACAGATTTTGTTATGATTAATTTACAAGTCATTTTATATATGTTTGTGTTCGCATTATGGTTTTAACTTGTAGTTTCTTGAAATAATATGTGTGTGTGTGTGTGTGTGTGTATATAATATGTTACCTGAGACGTTGTTTTACTTGCTTATAGATATATACATTAAGAGTGAAATCAATCATCTATGAGGACGGAAGTTGATGGCTTAGAGTTTGTCTATTTTCTTGTTAGGTTTGCCACTTTTTACATTAAGGAGAAGTAACTGTAACAAGTAGCTAGTTTCTCCTTTATCGGTATAGAAGTGGCTTGTGAAATTGACAAATAATGGGTAATGTTTGAATTGGTTTTACTATGTGAACTTGAAAACAATAGAATTTGCTACTGGGTGTGGTAGTCGAATTTGCTTTATCGTAGAAATAAGATTTACTAGCACATGGTGTATATATATATTTGTTCCTCGGCCGATTGTCTTTTGTGTTTTTATTAGATTGGTTTTGCGTATAGGTGGGTCAACGAAACAAATGGAGATTCTAATGGCATCAGCTTTGAGATTCTAGAGAAAAGAAACAGCATGTCGTAGCCCTTCTTTTTGGTATATATATATATATATATATATATATGCCATAAGGGCTCATTCTTTTCAACAAGAGTGTCCATGGGTTTACAGTTATGTTAGTTTCTTGAAACGATCCAAGAAATAGCTTAGTTATGTTTTTAATTATCTTACACCAAATCTCTATTGGGCAATAGCTTTTAAGACATTTATTAGTATTTTAACTAAGGTCAAAACACTTCATAGTTGTTTATAGTGTTTAATGATGCAATATTAATAGCAAATTATGAAACATTAATTCTTTTAATGTCTGGTAACATATTAATAAAATAGCTGACAATTATTAAGTTAATAATTATTAAAATAATTAATTTTGCTGAACATAGCTAGGTATATGATTTGCTGATTTGCTTTACTGTCCGGTCCAAAGAGGATAGAGAAACACTTGCTTATATACTTAAGAGTTGTTACAACTGCCTTTTAAGTCGATTTTAGCATTTTGATTAAAAATTATTATTATTTTTTATAATATTTGGTAACATATCATTTTGAATTAGTCTTATGTTCTATTGGTTAAGTAGAAACATTAGAATCTGAAACTTATAAAATTCCAAATTTTCAGAAATCTCACTTCTTTTAGGACAATAAATAAATTGAGCCGAACCAAATTTTAAAAGTTTAAGTTTGTTTAATGATTAAGTTCAAACTTGATTTATTTTTGTTTAAAAAAAAACTTGAATGGAGCCGAATTTTAGTAAACTGTTTGGAAATGGCTCGGTTCATATAATAGATTACTATATAAATATGATTTTTATTTTAATATGATTCAAAGCATAATTTCATTTTACAGTTGAAAAATATGATTTATAATTTTTACATCATAATAAATTATCACCTGAATAGTAGAATGAATATTCTATTAATTAGTTACATGAGAGAATTACCATTTCGGCCCTTATTATGATTTGCCAAACGAAGAAGAGTATTGTAATGCATAATATATTTTAATGTATAAAATCTACTTATGGTTTCATGTTACCGTTGATATATATGATTTATAATTCTTTTACTGCAAGTCTGCAAAAAGAATTATGTATCATTAATTTTAAATACTAATTGTTACTATAATACTAAAAATAGTAAACCATAGCTCGTACGGAGTAGAAGAAGTAGATTTGGAGAGCTGACAAATAAGAAAATAACCAGCTGCAAATAATACAATTCTCTAATAAAAGACCCGAGATTGAATCATCATTGATCTTGCTATTATCAAAAGAGTTATAAAAGATAGATAGACCTTCTGAGTCAAAATAATATTGTAGATTATAAAAAGCGTAGTAGACGTAGATATCTCTCCAAACAAAGTATATGATTTCATTTCTCACACTAATTAGTAATAAAATTCAAGAAATATAGACTTTTCTTTTCCAAACTTTATAATAAGTTCATAAGTTTCGTTTATGCTGCTCAGTGAAGAAGGGGAAAAAGGACAAGAAGAAAAAGGAGTAAAGGTTAAAAAAGATAAAGGAGAAAAGAATGAAGAACATGAAGGAAAACAAAAACAATTAATGTCGTTAAATCGTCCACTAGTATTTATTGTTGTCTATAAATGAATTTTCATTTTTTTTTTTTTGAATCTATTGCTAATTATCGATGAAAAGGCATCCATTTTTTTTTTTCTGTATTTATATGTATTGTTATGTAAATTTTGCTTTGTTGAAATAAGAATTAGAACAATTCATAACTTCATGGTTAATGGGAGCTCTTAAACTAGTAGATTTTTTATATAGTTCTCCCCTAAATTCTAGATATTGCATGTGATTGAGTTAATTAATAGCAATCAAAAATTTTCTAATTAATAACAATTAAAATTAGAAATAAATGAAAAAAAAAATTTCTAATTTATATTTTTTTTTCATTTTTAGCTATGAATTTATTTTCCAAATTTTCACATTATCATTTAAAAAAAAAACACTTAATAATTCATTAATAATGAATATAAATTAAGTACATCATAATATTTCTATAGGAATTAAGAAATATAAATATAGAAAATTAAATTCTTCTATTTAGACATGTTCTTGATCTTAGCAGAAGAGGTTAATTTTTTGGGTAAAAATTGGTCCATTTTCAAATAGGACGACAAAAGAAACTTTCCACAATATTGTCCTGAACATTGTTTTTTTGAAAACTTGTTATACCAAATTTACTCAAACTTGAAGATCGAAGTCTCTAACCACAAACAACCAATAATTCATTTTGTATTTCAAACTGCCAGAGAAATAAAAAATCTACATAAAAGCTCCTCAATAACGATGAACAACCCCACGAAAGAAGAAAAATTAATAACCTCACTAAAAGGGTATCAAAAACACTCAAGATCTATCAACCATTACAGATCTGAGAAACTAAATATAAATTTTATACTAAACGATCATAGATTTTGAAATTATTAAAAAGAAAACTAAATAAAATAAAGAAAAATAATAGAAAGGGATGAAAAGAAACCACCGCTGACCAAAGAAGATGACCGGCGGTGGTTTATAAAATAAATCTAAAAGAACACAAAAAAAAAAAGAGACGGTCAAAGAGAGACAACTAGAGTTAAAAAAATACATTTAATTTTCACATTACCTTAATTAGTGTTATTGTCATTTTACTCTTTCCCTTGAGCACTTAAAAGTGGTCTTGTCTTTTTCTATTGGTGGCAACCGTTGAGCTGTCACCATGACTCTTCTTTATTTTTTTTGAATAATCATCATATTTGTGTTTTTTTATACACATTTGAGTTAAAATTGCCAATATATTGGGATTTTCTAGTCCATATTTCAGGATTATTATTATTCATGTCTTGAAATTTTATTCTCAGATCTAGTCGTTTTGATAGTTTTTGAATTTTTTTGTTGATGTCGCTATTATGATATTTTTGTTTATGGTATTCTGTTATTTGGATAGTTATACAAAAAAAAAAAAAAAAAAAATTTTACGTCTTTTGCCCTTGAGCCGTTAGGAAAGTGGTCCTTGTCGTTTTTCTCCCATTGGGTTGGCAACCGTTGAGCTGTCACCATGACGTCTTCTTTATTTTTTTTGAATATCAGATCATATGTTTGGTGTTTTTTTTTATACCGATTATTGAGTGCTAAAATTGCCGAGTATATGCGGATTTTCTAGTCCATATTTCAGGAATTATTATTATCAATGTCTTGAAATTTTATTCTCAGATCTAGTGCCGTTTTGATAGTTTTTTGAAATTTTTTTGTTGATGTCGCTATTATGTGATATTTTTTGTTTATGGTGATGTGTGCTGTTATTTGGATAGTTATACGCAAAAAAAAAAAAAAAAAAAAAAGATCTTTCAGATAAAAAGAAGAAATTTGAAGTTAATCAGATTGAACTTTTAGAAAAACCATGTAGTCGAATAATAGTTATGAACATGCACCAAGTGAAGAGATCTATCGTTTATGACATATATATTATGCTCTATCTACTCTATCAAATACTTTAAATTAAGATTATGTTTTTTTATTCTTTTTATATGTGGTTTATAATTAAATTTTCTATTCAAAAATATAAAAACATGTTGATCTATATATATTATCTTGTTGAGGAAATTTTCGGTTTGATTTCTTTTAAAAATTACTGTTTTTATCTATTTATAAAATTTGAAGTAAGTTGCTTAAACTTTCATCTTGTTGAAGACTTCCAATTTTTGTTACTGAAATTCGAGCATTACAGAAAGAAGGAGTGTTCACGGTTTAAAGTTTGTAGAAACAAAATCTATATATATATATAAAATCGAATCAAATTCCCGAACTTACTCAAACTAACTAAACATAGTTTGTGTGATTTTTTACAATTTATATTATCCTATAACCAAGTTATATATACTAGTTTTTATAGACGTGGGTTGCACGTGTACAACATATTGTAACAGTAAAAAAATTAATTAAATAAAAGACAATTATAAGCATAAATTATAATTATTGACACTTTAAAAGTTCAATAAAAAATAAAATTTATTAGAAAAAATAATTAAATTGAATATAGTTTTATAAAAAATTATAAGCAAAAATAATGATAATTAGCACATTAAAAATTATCTTTTATTTTGTTACCTTAATTTATAGTTTCACAGATATGAAAATATGAAAAATATAAGGGATAATGGTAATTTTGGTGCATGTATTTGTTATTTTTTTCTATTTTTGGTGTTTGAATGGAAATTTATTTTGTTACCTTAATTTATAGTTTCACAGATATGAAAATATGAAAAATATAAGGGATAATGGTAATTTTGGTGCATGTATTTGTTATTTTTTTCTATTTTTGGTGTTTGAATGGAAACTTGTGACAATTGAGTGTTTAAACTTACAATTTGTTTTCATTTTGGTGTCTGCTGATGATATGTGACTACGGGAAAACCTAACGGGACTAATTGAGACCCATAAACACCTATGTGTCCTCTTATGTAGACTGACTAATTTTACATATAGGACGCCGTCGTGACAAAAGGGATAAAATCTCTGACTTGCGCCTCTTTAATATACTCCAAACACAATCCTATGCTCCCTTCTTTTTCTTTTTCTCTCTCGCATGACCCACAGCAAAAGGACTCTGTATCTTGGCCAATATTATTTTCCAACACTAGTCTCTCTCTAACTTGTTCAAGCGTGTTGCTTAGATCTATTACCATTGCTTCATTTGCTCTTGCTTGTCTTTGCCATGACTCTCTCTTTGCTTGCGCTTTTCTTAAACAAGCTTCAAACCCCATTGTTTTCTTTGTTGCTTGTGCCAAGTCCTCTTCTTTTTGCCTCATCAAACAAATGGCCTTGGATTCTACATTCTTTAGCAACACTCCAAGTTGTTGCTTCCTTAGCTCTTACAAAGCAGATCTTAGCCTCTGATTCTGCATTTATTAATTATGAGATTAATTGCAATTTTCAAGAAAGAAATTTCAAGAATTAATTGAACCCAAGAACTTGAAAAGAAATTAATAAAGACCAATACCTCCACCTGAAGAATGCAATCGACCTCTCGCCTTTGCATTTTTAAGATGATGAGCATCTAGAGCCATAGAGATAAAACTATCACAAGTTGATTGTGAAGAAGAAGAAGAGACCCTATGCCTGTCACTCTATTATTATCAAAACCAAAGTTTTTGAGAGCTCTGCTGTTGAAGAAAAAAAATTTTGCTGCTGAGATTGTTGAAAAAAAAAAAAAAAAAAAAAAAAGCCAGAAGTTTTTGAGAGCGTGCTGGCTTGTTGAAGAAAAAAAATTTTGGCTGCTGAGATGTGTTGAAAAAAGAAAAAAAAAGAAAAACAATCAGTTTTAAGAGCCAGGAACAGGAAGATTATTAGCCATCCCGATATCTAGCAACGCTGCTAGAAGAGAAAGGAAGAGCCAAAAAACTGGATTGGCGTTTTGGGCGATATTAAAAAGGAGCAAACGAGACGATAAAAAAAAAAAAAAAAAAAAAAACAATCAGTTTCAAGACCAGGAACAAGATTATTAACCATCCGATAATCTAGCAACCTAGAAGAGAAAGGAAGACAAAAACTGGATTGCGTTTGGGCGATATTAAAAAGGCGCAAACGAGACATTTTATCGCTTTTGTCACGCTCGCGTCTTACATGTAAAATTATTCAGAGCAGACACATAGGCGTTTGTAGGTCCTAATCAGTCCCATTAGATTTTTCTAGTAGTTCATGTCGTTAGAAACACCAAAATGAAAAAAAAAAAAATTGCAAATTTGGACACTCAATTGTCATAATTTTTCATTCAGACACCAAAATAGAAAAAAATAACAAATAAATACGCTAAAATTAACATTATCCCAAAATATAACGAAGATAATTACGACTTGTTTGACAAAATAAAAAAATATAGAGCATATAACTATATTAATATCACATTTATTAATATCTATAATATATACTATCAATATTGATCTTTAAGTTGTATTTGATTTATTATAATTATTTACCTTTCTCAAGATTTAAGATAAAAATTATTTACATTTCTTCATACATTTATGTTGATATTAATATAGTTATGTATAATATTACGTATAATATTAACTTATTTATGTGTAGATAATATTTCATTCAATAAATTTAATTAAAATAATTTTCTTCCCACACAATCAACTTACTAAATTAAAATATATAACTGTACTCTTTTGAAATAATAATTATTTTATTTTATTAGCCAATAGGGTTGAGATTTAGGTAGGATTTAGATTTATTTTATTATCCAACATAAAGAATTTAGAATTTAGAATTATTTTATTAGCCAATATCATTTAATAGCATTTTTATGGCTAATAAAATTATTAATATCATTATTAGCAAAATGCTTACACTTAGGTAAAATTGTATAAAATATAAAATAACTGGTATTTTTATAATTGTGCTAAATAACTGCTCTACTTAAACATGGCAAATTGGGAGACTAACACTTGGCTTTCATTTAAGATAAATTGCTCTACTTTTATATATTATATAGATTTATAACCACTATCACTTTAATTTAGTAAGATATTTATATCTCCCTTGCAATAAATAGATGGTCTCTTGATGATTAAGTATTTTTAATTTTCTTGATATTTTTTCTCTTATATCCTAAATCCGTTTGACTTGACAAAAAATAATGTTTATGAAATTTGAAAAAAACTAGAACTGTATATTTCTATTTGTGTTTCATGAATTTGTATATATGTTTATATATTCTTTTCTCATTAGCATTGGATAAATAATACTGTCACTATAATTAAAATGATTGCCATTATCAATTCATATTATCTTCTTATTTCTTTTCTTTTACTTAGTAGTAAAGAATAATTTATTATTATTTTTCATTATAGTTATATATAGATATTGATTTGGAGTTGAGGACAGGGGCTGAAGATTGAGTGATGAATTGATTTCTTTTTGGGCACATATCAGGGTTTAAAAATCTGTATTTATAAATGAGGGACTGAATTAAACTTTATGTTGAGATCACTTCATTATATAAAAAATAGAATTAAGTATATAAGAAGTAGATTACAAGTAGCTTGTACGACAAAATCTAATACAAATTAATCAATTATATTTTTTTTAATCTAAATAAAATCTTATGCTTTAATATTATTTAAATAAAAAAATTAAAAGAGTATAAAAAATAAGAATATAATGAGTATATTCAACATGCAATGGACGTCATAGAAAAGACCAGTACCAATAAAAGCAAAGAAAATCTTTATTCAAAACATCGCAATGCATTATAGATCATTCCAAATTCAAAAATTACACACATATATAGTTCCTTTTTCTAAATTTTACAAAACGAATCAAATCATTAGATTTTCAGAATATAATTTTAGATCAATTTGAGTTAATTTGGAAAGTTGAAACGGTTTTGGCAGTTCATAAATACCCCTAAACGGTTTTTGAAATTTGAGTTAATAATCATTTTTGGACAGTACAATATAGGTATAAACTTAAGTTGGAAGTTTCAAGTAGGAAATAGGAAAGATGTGTACATTTATGGATGTAACGTTATTAATAGGAAGGGAGGGAGAAAGGACAGAGACTCAGAGAGCATGTGGATGGGGCCTAGAGTTAGAGGTGACATGATAATGCTATAATTGGATTTTGTTAAATAAAAGTTTGTCAACATGCAACTCCTGACTTGATAATCCTTTTTCTTTCTTAAAGGTTGAAACAAGGGACTACATACTATCAATAAAGGACAGACACATTATTATTGGGATTTTTCTATGTATATACACACCATCTTCATAAAAATCCAACAATATTTAAAAAATAGAAGTTAATTTTTGAATTACATATATACATGTAGTTGGATTATATACAATATGAAAAATCATCAAAACTTAATTATTAGGCTCAAAATATAAATATTAATTAGTTAATTTTCATGCGAATGATTTGGTTTTAATCCAACAAAAAGATAAACTTAATATGAAAGTTGGATTGAAAAGTGGAGAGGGATCCGTTGAGTCTACGTCTATCAGGAGTGCCTTAGGATATGATGGATTAAGTGCGAAGGGTTTATTAGTTCAAAAAAACAAAAAAGAATGAGAATAAAAAATGTTATGGAGGGAAAAAAGAACTAAATTGGGGACATAAGAGAAATTAAAGAAATTAAGAGCTTGAAAGAAAAGGAAGGTAGAGAGAGAAGAAAAAAGTAATGAGAAATATAGTAAATGTTTGGTATAGTTGGAGTTAGTTATATTGATCCACGTATTATTTACAATTGTATCATCCTCGATTTATAGAAATCCTAGAAGTTCACTACAAGAAAAATGAATATTCTAAAATATTTTGTAACTAGTTGAATGCCCGCATTTTACAGGTTGATTGCTTTACTGTTGTATATTATATTTTATAAATTGTATTTAATATATTATTAAAGTATCTATTTTTCCGTAGATTACATTATTAAATTAGCATATTATAGAAATTTTAATAATTATAAAATTTAATATCCTATTTAGGTAATTCTATATAGATAATTTAAATAATTTAAACACTATATATTAACGTAAATAATTCTATAAAATTTTTACCATTCAAATAATTTAATATGGATAATATATAGCTAAATATTGTTTGTAATTTAATTATTACAAAACATAGAAAATATAGAACAATTAAATATTAAATATTAATATAGCATAATTCCCAATAAAAAGTTATTTTAGTTTAATTTAATATATAGAACTTAAATAGAGTAAAAATAGAAAGTTTTATATAAAACAAAGTCTTAACTATTTATATCTATATTTTTATTTAAAAAATTTGAATTCAAAATTTTTAAAATTTTAAAGACATAATTTTTAGGCTTTAATTATATATTAAATTATTAAATATTATATACTGCATAATTCCAAATAAAAGAGTTATTTTAAGTTTAATTTTAATAATATGAGAACTTAGAATAGGTAAAAATAGAAAGTTGTTATTATAAGAACAAAGTCTGTGAACTGATTTATATCTATATTTTTATTTAAAAAATTTGTGAATGGTCAAAATTTTTAAAATTTTAAAGACATGAATTTTAGCTTTAATTTATATATAATACTATATATAATATATATATAGTTATATATATATTATATATATATACAGTTAATATAGTAAGAAAAAAAGAAAGTTGTTTGTGCAATAATTTCTTAAAAGAGATACGAACTTCTGTGAATGCTTACTGTTTTTTTTTAATAAAAGATGCTTATACTTCTAAATAAACAATGATTATATGAGAATGATAAATAATGGAAACGCAAAAGATTAGATTAAAGATAATTTTTTGAAAGATGCGTATACTTCCAAAATATTAAAATTAGAAGAAGTAAAATGATTATTGTTCTGTCTGAAAAGTAAAAAGTAAAATTAATATTGATTGCGATTTTTCGCAATACAAAGGAGCACCACGCGCGCAAATAGACATAAGAAAACACAAAATCGCGCATAAAAAGTTCCTTCCATAAATAGAAAAACCGAAAAAAAGAATGGAAAAAAAAGAAGATTAGAGAGTATAATTAGTCTCAGTCGGTGAAAAGATTGTAATAGTCCTGGATCAGAGAGTTTTAATATTTGTCCCATGGCTTCTATCTACTGGTTAAAAATCTGAGAACAATAGATAACGTTAGTATAGAAAAAAGAAAAGAAAAAAAGAACAGACGAGTGGCTCTCTTTGGTTATGTTATGGCTTAAAAAAAAAAAAAAAAAAAAAACACGAGTGGCTCTCTTGTTATGTTATGCTTATAATAAACTTTATTTCCATTTTGCCATTTCAGGCCTAATTTTTGGGCTGATATCAATACTGCCTCCTGCAAGCGAGTTTCTTCCAACAAGTTCAGAGGCCCATGTACACTCAATAGGCCGACCTTCATTATGATGTTTCGCAGCACTTTCCTATTATCCTTGTGAGCATATAAAAGATGGCGTGATAGAGCTTGTTTGTCATCTTTCATTCCTTGAAATCCCTTGCTTTTGCCTATTTTCTTCACCTTCCTTTTTCAAGTGATTTTGTTCTTTAATCAATAGTTAACCGATTGATCATTGCATTTAGTCGTACTTTGAATCTCGGGACACCCTTGCAAATCAAATGACCAAGAATTTTTCTTCCGTTACATATCAGGTAATCTTCAATGATCCAGACACTTCATCTGAGATCCTTGGTTTCTTTCTAAAAAGTCCATGTCTGAAAGCTATTTATCATGCTCTATTTTGCAAAGCTCTCCATTTTACTTTTCACTTAATATTAATGCGTTAGTTTCATCAATAAGATAGTCTGAAACCGGTCATTCCCCTAAGTTAGGCATGGCCACAGTTCCGGAACCGAACCGAAAATTTTCGGTTTCGGTTTCAGTTCTTTAACGGTTCTAAAACCGACGGTTTCGATTTGTTTTCTGACCGGTTTTTCGGCGAATCGCATACTTTTAAATTTTAAATTTTGAAGACCGGTTTTTAAAATTTAAAAATTTGTGAAAATTATTTCTAAAAAAAAATACAAATGTTGTGAAAATTATTGTCTAAAAAAAATACACTTTAAAAAAGTTGAAAAAATGGCTTCCAATTAGAATTTGATTGTTGTTTGTGAAAAGGACGTTGAACTTAATTAATTTTTTTAAGCACAAAAGAGTCTTCAAGCTGAGGATTTAGTTTTTTGTTTAAAAAAGTTGGGAACATAATTTTTTGTAAAAAAGAAGGGCTTGAAGCTTATAGTTTTTTGTTTTTAAAAAATAAAGTTGCCTACGTATGCATCGTTGGGGTTTAGAGGAATGTAAAGCCGCACATTAGTTCTTAGCTTACTTGTATCCAATTTTTCTTACTTACCTTGTACCAATTTCACCCCTTTTACCTTATTCGCTATTTCCACCACCGGTTGATGTTCCCGTTGAGGATCCATTGTAAAGATCATATAAATCTTCATTTTCTTTTAGATTTTTTTGTGCTCTTAATTCGGCCTTGCTCTAATTATCCACGCATGATTGTGCTTCTAGTGAATCAGGTGTCATACGAGATCATGTTTCATAAAGTATGTTTCCTCATTGATAAAAGCTTTTTCAACCGCAACAGTGGAGGCCGGAGCTGCTAAAACTTGTTTTGCAATTAAAGAAAGTATTGGAAATGTATTGGTGTGATGACTCCACCAATCTAAAATTGGAAAATTATTATCTGCATAATGCATAAATCCATCACCAAACTCAAAAGAATGATTAAAGTAAATTATCAAATTCAGAAAAAGAACTGGGTTCTCTTGGGTCTTTTTGCTTTGTTTAGTAAAAAACCCGGTTTAGGCACACCTACACTACTTACCCTTTTGAGTTGGAAATTGTTGAATATTAAATTGAGAAGAATTAGAAGAAAAAAAAAAAAAAAAAAAAGTACAATCAACCAAAGAATTAATTGGCTGCTTTGCATTTAGCTTGTCGGCGCTCTTGAATTTCAAAACATGATTTGCAAGCCAATCCATAGATAAAAAAGAGAGAGAGAGATGATTTAAAAGTTAAAAAATTGATTTGCAAGTTAATTCATAGATAAATATAGATAGGATTATATTTTAAAAGTCCTAATCAATACTTTTTAAACAATAGATGAATAAAAAGGATATATGAATGATTTTATGGTATGAAAATTTATAAAAAAAAGAAAAAGAAAAAGAAAAAAGAAAGATACAACTTAAATTAAGATTTAATTTAATTTAACTAAATTAAAATAATCATATAAAATTAAAAAAAAAATTATAGGAATGCATCAACAAACCAAAGAGGAAACTCTATAATCATAATATAATAGCAATGCAATAAATTACTTATTTTGATGGACTTGGGATTGCAAAGAGAAAAAAATTTCTGCCAAAAAAAAAAAGAAAAGAAAAGTAATTAACATTGATTTGAATTCTGAACTAATGGAAAAAAGAAATTATAAGTATGAGAAAACCTTGAACCGAAAGCTATGTATTATAACCATAAATTAAATCATAGTAATTATAACAAACAACATTACAATATCTACCGTGAAATCAAAGCATAGTTGTAATATCCTCAATTTTGTAGTTCTTTCTATTTTAGCTTTTTCGATGAATTCGGTTATCCGAATAAAAAGAAAATTTAAAATAATGAGAAACACTATAGATTCAGGATATTAATATTAATGAAATGAAACATTAATTGATCTTTACAAATCCATGTTTGCAAATCAATGTGAAAGCTTAAAGGAAATCAAAAATGAGTTAAAAGATGAATGACTTCTCGGTAAAGCACGATTTTACCCGAAAAGCTTGAAAAACGGTAATTTCCGTACGATTTTTACCAAGTGGAGTTTAGAATATTAAATACACTTCGTTTATACCTAATAGGACTAAAGTAAAATGATTAAAAAGATTAGAGTGCCAAAGGATGAAGGGAAAACAAAAGGGAGGATTATAGGCAATTTTCATTTAAAGGACATGGAAGGAATTTTTAATAAAGTTTATTATATAATTTTTATGAATAAGTGGAGAGAACCACGACACTTTCACCCATTATTGTAGGCCAAGCCGTTCAAGAAGAGAGGAGGAGGGTTTTGAGTCAAAACCAAGCAAAAAGGAGGTGAAAATCAAAGAATTTTCAAGTATTTCTTAAGAAAAGGTTATTTATCTTCACTTCCTCCTTCTTTTCTATGGATTAATTTTTGAATTCCATGAACTTTGAAGTGAGGTGCTTGCTTGTGTATTCTGATTTGGTGAAGATGAAGTGACTAGAAGTGATTTTAAGGTGATTTAAGATGGTTGAAAGTAGTTATGCATGAATTCAAGTCTAAGTTGCATAATTCACTAAGATGGATGATTTTGAGTTTGTTTTTGATATTCCATGAACTAGGGATTCTGCTATATGAACTTATGGACTCTGCTATTCTGCTATATCTTATATTATGATGTTATTTCAGTAATAGAAGAGTTGGATTGCATGAATTTGTGCTGGAAGTGAGTTGAGAATACTTAAATAAACTTACCATTGTTGGACATGTTACAGTTATGCTGCCTGACATTCAGCTTCTGTAAAATAACACGCTCTCTGTATATTATCACAGAAAACCATGCATCGTATTAGAATATTGTATGATGTAGATATCCAACAATTAACAGGCATTCATATTTGAGCAGATTACATTTCACACATTTATATGCAGTAAAAATGTGATCCAATATGCAATTAAAACTGCTCTGATACCAAAATAAACATGTCACACCTTACCCTACTGTAAGACATGGCATGTCGCCCGTAATATAATTAATTGAAAATTTTCCAGAACAGTACCCTAAGATGTTTGGGAAACATGCGTCAATAATTTTCAGGTCAATTGAATTATGGATTCAAGGATATAGTTCAACGCCATGCCAGCTACTCAATGCTGCGAAATTCTGGCATTTTACATAAACCCTTGAACGAATAGATGCTATTTCACTTCTATTGTTTTCATTGTTAGCATATTTGTGTCTAGGACTGTGGTTAAGTGTTAGGGATATGAAGTGTTTCATGCTTAACAACTTCAGTCATATAACACTTGGACATGCAGTTACTAGTGGAAAGAAGAAAAAGCATGAGGACTACATTCTAATGCTTAAATTTACATTCTTCATATAGAAGTGGCAGTGTGTGTAACATTGTGTAGTATGATCTTAATGTGTGAAGTAGTCAGTATTAATTCGATGCTACAGTGCTAGGAGAAAGGGAGTGAGGGATTACTAGAGGAAAAGGGCTAGGGGAGCCATCTAGTTCAGGTTAGTGTTATTATTCCTTTCCTACTTTTATTTAAACAAAATGAGATTGAGTTTGCAAAAAATTTTCTATGGATGTGCTTTATGAATTATAACTATATATATAAAAAATATATATATTAGTGCTTTCATAAATTTTTAAAGAGGAAAAAGATTATTTTGAAAGCATATGACCGAATGATATTTTAAATGAATTTTATGATTCTTATACTGTGAAAGAGGAGGATGTTGGCCAATTGATATCTGTAGTATGAGGGGTGGCCGTGATTGAATTTAGCAAGTGGTTGTGAAATGAAGTTGTCCATTGTGATTTTGATATTAGTACATAAATGGACTGGTTTAAAAGTCTTACAGCTGACTATAAGATTATGGTTATATACCCCGAATATCATTTCATTTGTTGAAGTTTGATATTAAGATTCGACTTGAACATGATATCATCACTAGATGATATATGATTGATATGAAATTCTCACTCCATGTTGAGGTTGTAGATTCTCCCTCTCTGGCTTAATCTGGCGTTCATCTATGCAATCAACTGGATCTCTCGAATGCTGTGTATCGTGACTCGACTAGCATAGACTAGTCCACTGATGGCCCCAGAATTGGACTCTATAAAAAGCTGTAAAGATTTATATTATTCGAATTTGATGATTTAAATGGTATGATTTATTTTGTTTCTTATTTTCTTTACCAAGGTGGAATTTATGAATTGGTCATTCCTTATTATTTTTATTAGTACACCACTAAGACCATATTGCTTAGCGATAGTTGCTTTGTGGTACTATCGCCAAGGAAAGGAACAGGTAAAGAAAAGGAAAAAGAACCAAGAGAGGATCATTTTTATTTGATGTAGATAGTATGCTACTGATGTAGCTATTGTATATTTGACTTCTTTTAGAATATGTATGATGTATTAAACATTAACAGATCATCTATGTATATTTGAGCAGATTCATGTGAATTATGATTGTATGAATTTGAAAATTTATAGTCTATTAAGTAATTAATTTCTATTATGTATCTAAGATTTGAACAGAACTCCAATATGTAATTAAATCATCTATGGACTTATGGGTTATGGAACCATTTTATGTTTTTAATAATATGTTTAAGAAATTATATTGAGATTACTAGTTAGTAAATTATAGACATTTCTTTTACCAAAAGAAAGTTTATTATATATTTAATTAAACTAAATTATTTTTGCTAACAAGATATAAAAATTGAAGAATTAAAAAAGGAATTTAAAGTCTCTTGTAAGTATTACTTAGTAAGCCATTTATAAGAAATTAAGGTGCTTATTAAATGTATAATTTTACGGGCGACATGCCATGTATTAATTATATTACGGGCGACATGCCATGTCTTACAGTAGGGTAAGGTGTGACATGTTTATTTTGGTATCAGAGCAGTTTTAATTGCATATTGGATCACATTTTTACTGCATATAAATGTGTGAAATGTAATCTGCTCAAATATGAATGCCTGTTAATTGTTGGATATCTACATCATACAATATTCTAATACGATGCATGG
>NW_023591453.1:0-90243 GCF_014843425.1 Jatropha curcas | reverse complement strand
CCATACTTAATGCAAGAAAATCTACATAGAAAATAACATTAATTAACTCGTAGTATAAAAGAAAGAAAGTCAAAACTATAATGAGCCAGTCCAAAAAATACGTAGAAAAATTTCTACGGACAGACAGATTGATATACTGTGTTGTAGCTGGAGAAGAAGACAAGTGCCAAAGACTAAAGAAACTTTTGAAAAATGGAAAATTTGTCTTATTATAAGTAAATTAGGTTGGTGGAAAAGAGTTTCTCTCTCGTGTTTGAAGCTAAAAAGTTTTACTGTGTAGCGATTAAGTTGGTGGACTACCCTCCATTGCACGTTTCTTTTTCTCAAGTTCATAGATTAAAGCAATCGAAGAGCCATTTGTACTTATTTCTGGAAGCTTAAATCGCAGGTTAATATATGTAAGTGGAAAGGCCACTAGGTAGGTGAACAACCTGTTCGCAAAAACAATAATCTTATTGCTAAAACTACTTTGTCATCTTTTTATTAGTATCTCCAATTTTTCAACATTTTATCTTAAAGGAAAAAGGAAAAGAGAGCGAAGAAGTTAGCTATAATTAAGGAATATTTACTGTATTCTTGTTTTAGGAAATGAAGTTAGCTATTCTACACTTAGCTACCAAAGACTCCAGTGGTACGTAGTAATGCAGTTACTGGCATGGTTCGGGTTCGGCAGATCAAAGAGTTGTCCCGTAATTGGAGGGTGTACATGTACTTCTTATCTCAGTTACCTCTTTTTTTCTTAGGCAATCATGTTTGCAAAGAAGTTCCTATAATGTATGGACTTTTTTTTTTTTAAAATGTAGTTTTATGCCCCCGAATAGTATTTAAATAAAATCTTTTTAACAGTGGTGATTCAAATCTCCAGATTTCATATCTTTAATTATTTTCTTTTTATTTATTTGAGGCAAAATGGACTAAAATAATATTATGGATTAGACAACAGGAGTAATCCTCTCTTTGAAATAACATTCACTGAATTCTGATTAAATCGTACAGCTGATAAACTAATGGAATTATATTTGTTAAGATTTCGTTGGATTATAATTAAGTTCTAACTTAATTTGAAAAAGGTCTACATGAGACGAACAGACCAATAATTAAGTAGAAGCAATTAAATCTAGTGCAATAGCAATCAATCAGTAGAATCTGGAACCTTGTTGTTGGTATAGTTATCAAGGATGAAGATGACTAATGTGTCATAAAACAATAATCAACTATATATGCATTAAATACATCCGACAATTTTCTAGTTGGCCGGAGTTCATTAAATAACTCTTTTGCATGATTGATTATTTTATGATTACACTTAAAAATATATCAACTCAAAGTTTAGCCGAGTTGGAAGGGAATTTGATTTAACCAGTCTCACTCTGATACTAACTTGTGAATTCTTTGCTTTCAAATTCAGTGTTTGGAAAAGAGCTGGGCCAAGCGATTGATAAAATTTATACTGGAGTGCAGGTAAAATAGCAGTATAATAAGTTTAAAAGAATGGATAAAATCACATGTTCCGTTTCATGATTGTAAAAGGATGGATAAATCTTTTTATTTGATTATATAAACATGCATAGCCAAATTACAAACCCACAGAAAATCCCAAGCAACATTTTTTCCGCAGCATATTGTGAATGAAAATGAGCAAATAATTAAACCCATATACAACTCTGGCGCCTGTTTCACCCAACATAATCTCACACACTCAGGTCTTCTAAACTCAGGTCCGGTGGCACTTTGTCCTCTATATTGGGATAGCATTTCGTTTTTCATGTACTTTGGAGTAGGCGCAATCATTTGCCGCAAAACAAGATGCAAAGTCAATGAGCACTGACAAGAAATGGGTGTTGACACACGCCACACTCGATCGTTTCGGAACCCGAGCTGGGGACCTGGACCTGCATTATCAGTGAGTGACCACTATGAATAAACAAAAATGCGTGGGAGATTAAGAACCCCTATAACATGGTGGAAAATCAGTTCAAACCTGCAAATGGACAGTGCAAGTAGGACATGCAACTTCTTTCATCCGTCTTCCAGATCCGTCCGACTTGGATCCTGAAAAAGTGGACTCTTAGTATGAGAAGCAGTGATACAGATTACCTTACATAAATTTGGGAACAACAGGCAAAAACTTTATCCTAACAGCACCAATGGACTTGAGAATTAAACACTTCACAATGTGGTTAACATGGGAATCTTGCTCTTCCATCATTCTAAGTTCAGCTAAACTGTAAAACAGAACTAAACATTGATTCTCTATACACAGAAAATGAAAAATGGACTTCAAAGAACAAGATTACCTGATGATGCCTTGCGATTTTTCTCCATTTCCTCCTATCACAAAAATACCATTGGAAAAATCAAAACCAAAAATTCAAGTTAAACAATCTACATAACTTACTTAGGGCCCAACCTTGCGAGGACAGCAAGATGCCTAAAATAATATATTGTTTACCTGAAGCTTTCTCGCAAGATCCTCATGAGAATGCAGTCCTACAGGTTTACTAGCTGCCTCTTTTGCATTAGTTAGCCTCTGAGTCACTTCTGCCTGAACGATAGAAACAATAAAGAAGTTATTAAGTGAGAACTATGATTTTCACATAAAAACTTAGACAATTGCATGGCCATGACTATATTCAATATAAAATTTGCTTCCATAAATTCCAGTGCCCCACCCTCCAACAAAAACATTCTTCTCCAAATATTTCCTCCTAAGTTAAAAAGCCAACAAAATAAACCCATGGTATACAGAGTAAACCTCTGAAAACACACTGCCAGGATTTGATGTAAGACATTTTCAGAAACTAGAAAACTACAAACAATAGGAGGAAACTGTTCATTCCTTGACACAGCAGATGTTCCTCAAGGAGGCATCAATATTTCTTGAAGCTAAAGTTCACAAACACAATTTATAACATTCAGGAATGCATGTGAATATGCAACAATGCCAAAAAGGTAGATATATAAATCTTCAGCACATACCATGCATCGGTCACAAACTCTAACAGGCTGAGCATTCTCATCTGCAGTAAGAGCAATCCTCCCATGGGTACACTTGTCACAGAAAATGTCCCCACAATTTCTGCAGTGATGCTGACACACAATAGAAAGAGAAAAGACATTAGATTCACCACAAAAAGCATGCTTAAACATTGAATGCCATCGATCAACCACCATAATAGATTACCCTGCGCACAAAAGCCCCAAAATCTGTCCCACATGCTGTACACTTTGAAACGGCTTCATCAGGGACCTGAAAATAAAATAACAGCAACGCAAGCAACACTAATAAAATTTCACAGATAAAAACAGAAAGAAAAAAGACCTTAATATACAAGCAGGGAAAACTGAATATGATGCATGGAGAAACAATTAACAATAACCACCACCCATGCTATTCCTTTATGAAAATGATTTTTAAAAAAATCGATATCTCGGAGATCTATTTTTACCCAATGATCTTTTTCCTCATTGCCTGGCTTTATCAAGTTCATCCAATCAGCAAGCCCTTTCTTCTTCTCTGCGGCCTGCTCAAGTGTCCTAGAAGATTCAGGAGGCCTCCTGCTTCCTCCCATCTCCTTGAGCTGCATTTTAAGGAAGGGAAAAAATTGACGCTTAATTATTGCATATCAACAACCAAAATCAAATACAAAGTCCCTGGCCCTGCATATAAATTAACTATTGGAAATTTGGAAGTATGAAACATAGGAAAATTAGAGCATACTAAATGTAATATTAAGTTCCCTCAATTGTAACCTCATAAAAGAGTTATGAAGATTAGAGCATCAACAAGCATGCTTGCCAATCTCGAAGAACAGACTGGTCTTTTCAGAGAAGGTAATCAATGTCCACTCTCCCCTTGCCAACCAGGGATGAGCAGGCAGAGGCTTCAATTTTCATTTTTTAATAATTTAAATCTAATTCGGAGGAACATGATCTTCACAATCTTAAATGTAAGTCCCCTCTCTCCAGTTTCAGAACCACCTTGAACACAGCGAAAGAAAGCCTTCTTCAACTTATAGGGGACTTGAGTTTTACCTCTATCACACAGTGAAACAGCCAACGCATTGCCTCCAAAACTCAGAAATAACATTTAAAACAAAATAATAAAAACTAGCCTGCCACATGATCTTAAGCATTGAAAATATCAAGACATGCCAATGGCATATTAACTATCATCAATATGAGACAGCAACTGGGAAAGCCATCACCAAAGTCTTGACAATTCAACGGTTATTTATCCATTATCTGTGATTGCCGCACAAAAACAAATCAAAATTCCATAATTCAATACTTAGACATACACGGAACAGAAGGCCTACATGTTTAACCAGACTATCAGTTCTATTATTAAAAATTTAGTTTCTAAATATTAAAATTTCAACAATTATATGTCCTTATTGCATGTCTTGTCTGAAATTACTCTAATCCCTGAATTTTGCTATTGAAGCCAGGTTATAATTATGATTATAATTGCAAGTATCTAAAAGACAACAGCTAGTTGTCACGTAAAATTGGGTAACATCATGAATAAATACTTTCCCTATGAGCTCACCTGCACAGTTGCTGCTGTCACAATGTCAAGAAGAGTGTTTGTAGTGTAACTATTTGATTGCAATCTAATACGTCTTGGTTCAATATCCACAGAGCTCTTGGACCAGAATGCAAGGGTAGATGAATCGGTTACCTACATTAGAAAACAGTACAGCTCAATATTATGCCCTTACATTTCAAAATTCAAACAAGAAGAGAATGAGAAGGAAGGGGGAAGGGAAACCACTCACTTCGCATCTCGTTATGTTCTCAAGAGGATATATTCTCAAAGTTCGGTTGGTACTGGGATCGAGCATACGGATTCCATCCAAACCGATCTGAAATAAAATTGAAATGTAATCATATCAAAAATATATCCAACAAATGCAAGAGAGAGTGGGGGGGGGGGGGTGCCCTACCCCGGATTCCATCCAAACCGATCTGAAATAAAATTGAAATTGTAATCATATCAAAAATGATATCCAACAAATGCAATGAGGAGAGTGGGGGGGGGGGGGGGTATGGAAGGGGGGGGGGGTTGGAGAGGGAGGACAGGGAAGATAAGAAGCGGTGGGAGTTGTAGAATTCAAAGAACAAAGATAGCTCGAACTTCAGTGGCATAGAGAAGTTATCGTAATCCATTCATAAGTCAATGCAACATTTAAAATTTATTTTAAGCTGAAAGTCCACAAATCAATCATAATGGGTATGATAAATTTGAGCTAATTATAAACGATTTGCTTGGTTCAGCGATGCCCTAACATCAAATCAGTAAAGCTAAAACTACATAGAAAAATATTCTGCTCTAGCACCTTGTTATGGTCCCAAATTAGGATCTAGTTATGGGTCTTTGAATTAGGGGAATCGGGTTTGATGGGTATCTTAGAAGGAGTTTTCTTCCTTCTATCAATGGTGACAGACTTAGAGAGAATCTGCCAATTTGTTATGGTCCCAAATTTGGATCTAGTTATGGGTCTTTGAATTAGGGGGATCAGGTTGATGGGTGTCTTAAAAGGAGTTTTCTTCCTTCTATCAATGGTGACAGACTTAAACATTTTCCTGATTATAACATTGCCTTTTTAAACAACTAAATGTAAAGCTTAAAACCTACCACTAATACACTTACCCTTACAATAGTTAACCACCCCACTAATAGCACTAACAAAGAAACTTGAAAAATACTGATAATAACATGATAAACACTGAATAACTAAATAAAAACACCCTAAATAGCAGTAAAACTACCCTAAGTCAAGCAGCGCCATAACATTACACCCCTTGAAAAAGTGCTTGTCCTCAAGCGCAAAGGATGGATGACATGCAATCTTCAACTTGTGAAAATGCGATGCAAACAAAATCCTTATCACCCTCTATTATTCTGCAAATAAGGAGCTGTTTATTGTGCTTCTATATTTAATTAATATTCCTGGATCAAATATCTCTTCTAATGTTTCCTCTATGTCATTCTCGAATTGCTTCTTCCCACGCCCTTCCCATTTAGAGGCTGTCAAATCACAAGCAAGACCCTCTAATTGTGCTAACAATTGATGTTTGATTATTTCTTTCTTTTGCTCCGCTCTATCTTCTGTACACACAACTATTGAGACTTGAAACATTTGCTGGAAAACTATTCGCTCTGCGGGCAGTTTTAGGGTTTGTTCCAATTCTTGCCAACTTTCCGTGAAATTATTACCATCCTCCATAGGTGGTCCAAGAACCTCCAACTCTGTGAATTCGAAAACAGTTGTAGTCGCCCCTAGGAGATCTTAGACAGGCTGAAACTATTTGACCCCTTTGCTTTTGGTAGCTTGACTCTTGTGGAGTGCCCTTCTTTTATGCGATTCCAAGTCAAAAGACATGGGCATCCAATTTGGCATGAATGGTTGTTCAACCTTCTCATTATAGGGTCTGAATTGGCCTGCTCTCAGATAAGAGTTAAATGAAAGAGTTGGTAAGCTGGTCTTGAACAAGATCGCCCATAACTGTGAGCTCTGATACCAATTTGTTATCGGTCCCAAATTTGGATTCTAGTTATGCGTCTTTTTGAATTAGGGGAATCGGTGTTTTGTATGAATGGTTCTAGAAGGAGGTTTCTTCCTTTAATCAATGGTCGACAGACCTTAGAGAGAATCTTGCAATTCTCCTAGGAGCTGTTAGACGAGAACTCTACAATCTCTGAGTTGAACTTCAAAAACCTTTCATAACAATTCTGGCTTACATTTTTCCTGATATAACAAGCCCTTTTAAACAACTTAAATGTAAACAACTAAAAATACCCCACCTACCCCACTAATAATTACCCATTACCAATAAGTTTAACCAACCCCACTAATTAGCCACTACAAAGAAAACGAAACCCACTAATAGCCACTAACAAAGAAACTGAAAATAACATGATAAAAAACTGAATAACTAAATAAAAACACCGTAAATAGCAGTAAAACTACCCTAAGTCAAGCAGCGCCATAACACACCTCTCAAGAAACAAATAAATTCCGTAAAATTTTATGGGTTAAGTCATAATTGCAAAGTTGTGATAAATGGACCATAAAATTGTTCATTTTAATTCCAAAAAGTTAATTGTGTCATTTTATATAACCGGGAAATTCCATCACAGGCGCAAAACTTGGAGGCAATTCACAACCAAAGAAATAAAACAATATATAGACTAAAATGCCCACAATCATCAAGTACTTTTCTTTTCACACGTGACATCTACCTCTCAATTTCACCAATATTTCCACATGTTGTGATCAGATAAAAAAAAAAAAAAAAAAAAAAAATCTAATGTAATCAACACCCAAGGACAGATTAAACTTAAGGCAATGATAGGAATCCACCCTTTTCTTTTATGGGGACTAAGGCCTTCCATTATAATCCACAAAGGTACTTCGGAACATAAAAAAAATATGAAGTATTTACCCAATATAAATTCTGTAGAAGTTTGCAAAAGAATTCCGTTCCAAAAATGTTAAAATGGCGCCACTCATTTAATGGAAAAAACTTACAAGCACGAGTTTGCAATTCTACTCAAGACCCAGGCTTATTCGCACAAAAAAAAAAAAAAAAAAAAAATCTAATGTAATCAACACCAAGACAGATAAGACTTAAGGAATGATAGGAATCCATTTCTTTTATGGACTAAGCCTCCATATATCCACAAGGTATTCGACATAAAAAAATATGAAGTATTATTCCCAATATAAATTCTGTAGAAGTTGCAAAAGAATTGGTTCCAAAATGTAAATGGCACTATTAATGGAAAAACTTACAGCACGAGTTGCAATTTACTCAGCAGCTTATCGCATTTATCAATTTATGTAACGGGAAGAAAGTTCATTGAAAGCAGCTTTTCTAACCTGAACAGTCAGTTCCTGATATGTTATTCATACCTAATTGCATATGTTGTCACATAAACATAATCCAAATCCAACACTCTACTCTTAAGTAAAGCAAAGGAACAGAAACGAATTACAATCAAGTTATTAACAAAAACCATAAATCAACAAAACTGTGTTTACAAAATCAGAAATATGACTAGGAATGTAATGATTGTGCGAATAAAACCAAAACTACCAAAATTAAAGGAAGAAGAAATGCCGTACCTGGCAAAGCACATCCATGGTGCTCTGGCCTCCGCTTTCAGCCAACAGCTTAACCCTGAACTTTTGGACCCCACTCTTGACGTCCTGCTGCGTCTCAGCCTTTGGTACCGCTCGAACAATCTTAGCAGAAGCTGAACCAACTGACGAGTCCTTCCCAGAAGGGAAGCTAATCGCTCTCCCATAATCATCAAACCCGGCCCACGTTGATGATCTCGGTGCAGTGCCCCTGGCTCCGTATGGCTCCACCTTGCTTCCTTCATAAGCATAAACGCCATCACCATATGCATCTTCTCGGCCCAGATCGTACCTGTTCTCTGCTCGCTTCCCATATAGATCCGACCCCAAATCGGATCCGCTGCGACTATAACCTCCATACTTATCATCAAAATAACCAACGCTGTGGTCAAACTTTAGAGAACTCTCATATGGATTATCATATGCAGGTGGCACCGAAGATCCTATAGGATTATAAGGCGGGGCAGTGTACGATGAGGAATATGGTGGATTGGTACTAGGGTTAGGATTTGGTGCAATTGAAGGAGGAGGTGGAGGAGGTACGTAACTGGAGGCCGTCGGATTCTGATCATACGGTGGATAATAAGATTGCTGAGTGGTCAGAGGCTGATAGGACCCATGCGAATCATAAGGAGGATAAGACGGTTGCTGAGGTGGTGGTGGCGGGTTGAAGGAAGATTGCAGACTATTAGGCTTCAAGGCTGCCGTCGTTGCTGACGCTGGCGGAGGAGGCGGGGTGTATGAGGGAGCGGTGGGAGGGGGAGGAACAGTATCAGGATTTTGAGGATAGGGAGTATAATTAGGGGGATAAACTGAGTAATCGGAGGGAGCGTAGCTGGCGGAGAATGGTGGTGCTGATGCGTATGAGCTCTGGTGGTGATCGATTAAAGTTGGACTTGGATTAGGATTGGAACTGGGGTTAGGAACAGGGTTAGGGTTTTGAAGGTGAGAATACTGGTAATATGAATTATAATCTCCTTGCTGCATAGCTGTTTCTGATCGTTCTCAATTTCCTTTCACAGAAAGAGATCGAAGGCAATCAGTAATGGCTCCCTTCAGCTTTGAGAAGCAGGGACGGTGGACGAAGAATCGGTAAATCAGGAGTGAACGATTACGCGAAGAATTATTGGAAACCGTCTTACGTGTGATTTCCAACACGGAATATTAAGGTGCTTGAACTTTGTCGGTGCGACACGTAGCATTCTAAACGGTAAAACTTAGACTTTTTTATTATTTAAATTTTAATTTCTAAAAATTTATTTTATAAAATTAAAATTAATTAAAAACTAAAAGTATTAATGATTTATAAAACTATGAAACTATTTTGAATAATAAAAACTTCATATTTTAAAATTTGATTACGAAATATAAAACATATTAAAATGACCAATTGTATGGTCAATTAAAATATAGAATTTTTTTTAAAAAAGAAAATGATACTTTATTAATCAATTGGACAAGTCTAGTATAAATTCAGAAAATATTTTGATCAGAAAATATTTTTTTGAACGTTATAAACATCATAAATTTAAATACATTTGTCTAAAATAAATTATATATTCTAAAATCACTTGACATTTTATGCAGGATTATTGGAATGGACATGTGTAAATTAATTTGTGTGCTTAAGTGCTTTACAATGATGCGCTGCATATGTACGATAGCATTGCCCAAATGCCCCGTTTTATTTATTTATTTATTTATTTATTTATTTTTGATTTGGAAAGCAAGCAACGGTTTCCAATTGAAGAAGAACAAATCGCGTCTTCCGTGCTATATGCGTTCGAATGGGCCCTCTTGCGTGCCATATACGTACATTGGGCCGTCATTCATGGGCTTTCAGATGAATCTGGATTGTAGAAGGTAATTCTGGCCCAAAAACTTAAATGACAAATCAATTAGCATTTCTTTTCGGCTTAGTTTCACTTATAATGCTTGAAATTATTCCTAATCTACATTAACATATTTAAATTTTAATAACATAAAATACATAAAATATCATTTTATATATCAATAAAATTATAATAAAGCAGTAAAATTTTACAGATATTGATAGCTAACAAATAATATAAATGACATACGACTATTCATTCATTCGAGAAATAGAGATAGAACAGTAATAATAATAAAAAATCCTGTTTAGAACCATCTATTTATCAGTTGCAGATGAGTACTGTCCTTTTAGAAAAATCGTAAAGTTTGGAAATTTTTAATTTTTTTTTTAATTTCCACGTGTATAGAAAAGGATCCTTATGACCCCATACAAAGCAAAACCAAACAGAGCCTGTATTCAAAGACCTTTTTGGTCTCTCCTTGAATGGAGCAGAGAGCAGATCACACTCACACTGTACCGATCAACTCCACACGGTATTCAATGCACGGGATCTCAATATCCAAAACTCTCCTTTTCCTTTTTTTTTTTTTTTTTTAAAATATATTGTGTGGCCCACCCATCTCACATTATGGACCCCACGATACGTAACATAATAACAACTAACATCAAAATCAACTTTTGCAGCCTTTGATGCTAGCCTATTTGTACACTATGTACCAAATCCTCCATTGTTGTTGGTTTTCTAGTTCTAGTATTGAAATTTGCGAAAACAAAGTTAAAAGAGCAAATGGGTAGTCATTTTCTTGAGTTGGATCGATGCAGTGATGGTTAATTAATTTGGGGATAAAAAAAGGTTCATTGAAATAAGCAAAATATGATAATAATGGCGGTGACAGTTCAATTCTTTTGCTGCCAAAAATTAACTTTCAAAATCTTTTCAGTCAGTCAAAACGCAGTAGATTGTTACGGCTAAAGCTGGCCGTCTGGCATTTCTTGTGAGCTCAAAACAACCAAATCAAAATAGATATATCTATATGGTTCAAAATTGCCTTTTTTTAAAGCTAAATCAGGCAAAATATAATTAACCTCGTAAACCTAAAAACAACCATTGATTTCCTGATACTGTTCAGAAAAAAAAGAAAAGAAACCCAGCATAATGACAGTAATTACTAATTGTTTAAACCCAAAATACTTCCATGCTTCCTTCCTTGACAGATTGACATACGGGACAAGAGGAGAAAAAAGCTTCACAAAACTTGCACGAGCAGAGATGCCTGCAGGGAAGGAAGAGAACGCACGAGGCCCTAGAATTGCACCCTTTACAAGCCATCTTTTTTGAACTATCTTCTTCTTCTTCTTCTTTTTCTCTATCGCATGACCCACAGCAGAAGGACTCTGTATCTTGGCCAATATTGTTTTCCAACACTAGTCTCTCTCTTACTTGTTCAAGCGTGTTGCTTAGATCTATTACCATTGCTTCATTTTCTCTTGCCTGTCTTTGCCATGTCTCTCTCTCTGCTTGTGCTTTTCTTAAACAAGCTTCAAGCTCCATTGTTTTCTTTGTTGCTTGTGCCAAGTCCTCTTCTTTTTTGACGCGTGGCCAATTAGTTGTTTTTATTTTTCGTATACTTTGTATGTGCCCAGTCCTCATTCTTTTTGACTCACTCCACTGATGGGCTTAGATTCCACACTTTTTTGCCGACTTCCAGTCATGTTGTTTCTTAGTTTCTTGCCAGAACGTAGCTTTCTGAATAATATTATTATGGACGTTCTGCATTTATTAATTATGAGATTAAATACATTTTTCAAAAAAGAAATTCCAAGAATTAATTGAACTGAATAACTTGAAAAGAAATTAATAAACAACAATACCTGCACTTGAAGAATGCAATCGACCTCTCGCCTTTGCATTTCAAGATGACGAGCATCTAGAGCCATAGAGATAAAACTATCACAAGTTGATTGTGAAGAAGAAGAAGAAACCCCTGTGCCTGTCGCTCTATTATTATCAAAACCAAAGTTCTGAGAGCTCTGTTGTTGAAGAAAAAGATTTTGCTGCTGAGATTGTTGAAAAGAAAAACAACAATCAGGTTCAAACCCAGAAACAGGATTATTAACCATCCAATAATCCTGCAACCCAGAAGAGAGAGGAAGACAGAAAGTTTCAGGGTACAACTGTGCTTGAACAGCCATAATAATACTCAGTGCCAGAAACTGATGAGAAGAAAATAAAAACCAAAACGTCCCCTTCTATTCACATATATCATGTCCCTGCTATTAATAATAAATAGATATAATAATAGCAAGAAGAAACCACAACGGATACGAAAATGAGGGTAGGTTTAAAGCTAGGGTTTCATGTGGTTATATCAGAAGAGATGCATGACCTTTTCTCTCTCTTTAAAGGCATAACCTTTGCCTTCTTTGTTGCTTGCCTTTGGTTTCTTTCTGGTTTAACTGAAAGAGACCATTCAGATTATATTATATATAGGCAAAGAGAGAGAAAGAGAGAGCGGAGAAACTGACAAAATCTTTAATTATAATTAATTAATTAATATAACAGATTTAATGGATAATATTAATTGGTATTGATGTAATTAAGGGACTAAAAATGGAAAACACCCCCAAAAAAATGAGATTAAGAAGTGATGATAGTTACAAAGAAAAAAAAAGATGATTTTGTCAAAATCCCAAAAGGCTTCAAAGCCCCAAAAATGCATTAATGAGAGAGGCGCTATTCGACAACGTACACATGCAGATTTTGTGACACAGATAGTCACAGAAGTATCGGGTCAGATAGAGAGAAAGAGGTGGTGTTGGTGGAGAGATTCACTCTTATAGGACGCGAAAGAGTCAGACGTTTTTAGCGAGAAGAATCAGAGTGGGGTAATTGTCAGTTTGGTCATCGGGAAAGACTGAAGAATAGCATTTCTTTTTTATTTTTACTATTATTATTTTTTCTCCTTTGAAATAATTAATTATCTCTGTATTTCATCTGCTATAGCTAGCTAGTACGTTAATTGTTTTATCTCTAATAAAACGACAAAAGTTTCCATTGCAGAGGAATTAGTACACCATTTTTGTCCTGTGTACCCACCAAGATCTCGCAATTAGCAAGCTCTGATAACCATTTTTGAACCTGTTGTTGCTCCTTCATTTCTGTTATTTTTTTTAATCTTTTACCAGCTTTCTTTTCCTCTCTTAACTGTTTGAATGAATAATTCAAAATCCACTATTTAGTTTTCTAATTTGAATTATAAAGAGGGTGAGAGAGCATATTTTTAACCAGTGAGTACAAGAACAGAGATTTTAGAAAAGGAAACACTGAGCTTCCAATTTTAACCAGTGAGTAGAAGAATGTATTGCTATTTAGTGCACAGAGTCGGCTTTTCTTTGTTTACAGTTACCTAAACGCTGTGTAGCTGTAAAAGCAAACGTTTTCATTAATAATAAGAATGGAACTGAAAGATTGATCGGCCCAAGGCAAAATAGAAAGATGATCACGTACGGATATTGGATTCCAGCCAAACCAATGTCCACTTTAAGTCATTACATTTACAATTTTTGTTGCGTTTTTGTTTCAATCTTTAAGTCGCGACAAGTAGTTTTATTGTATTGGAAACTGCTGCAAATGTTTGAGAATGGCCCCTCCACGTCTGTTTCATTGCTGGGCAATTATATGAGGATTAACTTTTTCTTATTTTAATTTTTTATCCGTACTAGAATAATTTTTTTCTCAAAAATTGAGTTTATGGTTACGGAATATTTGATTTAGTTGTTCTATACAATTGATTATTATTTGTTCTATACATGTTTTAAGATTTTAATCCATAAATTATAATTGGAATAAATATTTTGGAATTTTTTCATTGTTTTATATCAAACAATAAATCTTATAATATATTTTTTAATAAACATTGTTTATTCAAACAATAAAATGCTTATAATATAAGTTAATAAATAAATAAATTTTCATTTAATTTTTTTTGAAAAATAATAAAATTACTTATAAAATAATTATAAAGCTATTAATTAAGATTAATCTAAAATAGTAATTTAATAATATTATATTCGTACCATATAATATGTATTTTATAATTGTATAATATAATAAAATTAAAATAAATTAGATTTTTTTTTCCCAACATAAATTAAAATTACCTTAAAAATTATTCTACCATTATACGTAGTGTGCTATATAATCTGATATACTATGAGAGGAGCAGGATACGGTGTCTTCGGTTGATAGTTACAGTAGAGATAGGATGTATATAGTACTATGAGTCGATGAGTAGGTGATGGTGTATCGGGTTCTTAAAGATTATTAAAATAGTAATTAAATATATTATATTCGTACCATATTTAATATGTATTTTATATTGTATAATATAACCAATTAAAAATAAATTAGATTTATTTTTCCAACCAATAAAATTAAAATTCTTAAAAATATTCTTACCATATATAACATATCTTATTTAGTATGCATTACATAGTATTACCGTATTATAATATATTAATATATAATATGTACATATTATAATGTATATTATCATTATATTACCATATAATATATGATATGTATATATTATATTACTGTATAATATGTATATATTACCATATTTAATCTATATATTCATATACACAGTCATATACCTTATTTAATATTATATTACATAATTTCAATTTCAAAACTTCCCATTTCAATTATAAAAAATGTGAAATCAATGGGTATTACCATATTTTATATATGCATATTATATATAACATATATTATATATTTTTTTATTTTATCCAGTAGAATTTAAATTCAAATAGAAAATTAACACGACCAATTAAAAGTAGATAATTTTTATTTTTTTCAACCAATAAAATTAAAATACTTACTGATATTTTTTATCAATTCATAACTTAATAGAACGGCGTTTGACCATGTATATGGTCCCATATTATAAATTATAAATGGATAGAAGGATCATGAAAAATTAGAAATACATCATTATAGATTATTGACAGATAGAAGGGAATAGATCATAAAAATTTAGAAATACATCATAAAACCTCTAACATGGACGAATATGTAATAACTACTGGATCAGCAAGAATTTCCAAATAGGACCTTTATCACAATAGATTCTTTTTCTGTTTTTTTTTTTAACTGAAAAAGGGGAAAATGTTTAGCAATTTTCTCAATCAAATTTTTTTCCGGGATGAGAGGGGGGATGACAACAGTCTCAAGAATGATGAGATTATTCACATATGATAAAAACATAACTGAGTTCAAGATTTACAGTTCCCTTTCCATGTTGAAAATTAATCCGTTGTAAGCAATGTTGCCTCAAACAACAAAATCACCAAACTTTTCAAGCCTTAACTCTGGTGGGTACCCCAACTGCATGTTCCATACGAGAGTACCATTCACCAATGCGAGTGTGCTCCACCATATCTTTACCAGATTTCAGGTATCGGATGGGCCTTAGAACGCCAAACACAGCAAGATCAGCTAAATTAGGTTTTGAGCCACCTATTAAGATGAAATTGCATTGCTAAAGTTAGCAGTCATGAACAAAAGGAAAACTAAAAATTTTGTTACAGAAATACAGACCTAAATAATCTCGACCCTTCAAGGCATCAACCCATGTTTCTGCCGCATCATACAAGGCTGCACGCTCGTCTGTGATGTTATGTCTCTTTTTTAGTTTCTTTGACACAAAATACATTGCTGCAGCTCCAGCATACTTAGCTACTAACCTCTCTGTGAAGCTGAAATTGCCTGATTTACAGGGGATTATCAAGAACAATTAGAACGGTTGGATGAGTGAGATGCTTAGAATCTTTCAGTAATAATTGGTTTGGAAAAAAATTTTCTACAGACAT
Organism: Jatropha curcas; assembly: GCF_014843425.1. Next base: position 74,382 of record NW_023591453.1, on the reverse strand, counting down.
GTCAAGCATATAACATAACAAGTTTCAAGAAGCAAAAAACCTGTTGTTGAAAATATAGCATTGCTTATGCAAAATATCAAGTAGAACCATTAGCCTAATTATCTTACCATGGGTAGTGATATAGTCAAATGATTCAAGAGCCTCAGAAGTGGTTCGGTAAATGTTTGGTGATAAAACATGCACTAAGTGATTATCCACCCACCTACATTAGGAATGCTTGCATTAGCAGTTGAAAAAACTATTGACAAAAGCAAAGTCATGCCATTGAATGGAAACTAAGAACACTGCGATCTCACAAAATTCAAACAAAGGCAATAACTTGTTTTCCACTTAATCCATTGCCAGTAAAAAATAACTGATTTACATGAATGAATTGACACCATGGAGATCTTGAGGAATTAAAATGATATCCTACCCACGCCACTTGCTTTCTTCATCATCATCCGAAATAGACTTATCTGGATGAATCCTTTGGAACAACTTGTTGATTATGTCTGTGCCATAAAACAAGTAAATTTCATGAACAATGACAATAAATAGCATATAAATTGATCATCAATCAGTAAAATCATAAAAACACCAGCTGTCCAGACACATATTGAGCAAAAATACCTGAAGAATCAACCATCTGTTCTCCATCAACAGTTAGTATAGGAACCTTCTTGTAATCAGACCACTTGATTTCCTTTTTACTGATAGGGTTGACTTCCACAACTTTGTATGGAATATTGTTATAATCCAAGAATGCTGAGAGAAGGGGAAAAAATTCGACCAGATTTGAAGTTAAAGAAGGTAAGACAAACAATCTAACTTCAACTAAAAGCAACTGACACCAAGCCCTGCTATGGCTTGAATAGAAAATGAGTCCATGAAAATTTTTGCAAGATAAAACCTTTTAAGCGTTTACTAGGAAGTATAACTATCTCCTTAACAATTAATCAGAATAATATGGAAAACGATGCAATGCCTTCCCAATTAGCTTCACAAATAAACGTCTCTAAGCATTTTTTTCACGAAATTGCTTCTACGAGAGAATTTTCCCCGAATAACAGTTCCGCTCAAAACACAAATTTCCATTTAAAAAACCTTATCCTGTGTGCATCTGATCAACAAAGAACATTAGAAGACTAATCATGCATGATAGAAACTCATCTGCCCTGTTTCTAAAGGGAAAATGAGTTGAAGATGCTGCCACGAACAGTTGAAAAACATTACAAATTTGAGCAGTTCAAGATCGAAGCTTTTTATTTTTATTATTATTCAACATCTTATTCTTAATTAATTTCGCTAATAAAGCAATAAGAAAGAGAAATTCATTATTCTGTCAAAAAATTTTCAATAAAAGCAAAAGCTTTATAGTTGACAGTGAAAGTACCTTTAATCTTGTTGCAGAAAGGACAAGCTTCGTACTGGTAGAGAACGACATCCTTGGGCAGAAACTTCTCGGCCGGTGGTAGTTCCTTGGCTTGGACCTCTTGCGCCAGAGATGATGCCGCGGCAGAGAAGAACATAGTCCCTGCCACACCGCGCGCAACAAAGGGACTTGATATTCCAAACCGATCAGCAATTCTCTCCGAGAAATTCCAACTTGAGCATGTGCTCATCCTTGCAGCTTGAACCACTCGGTTCTGAGCCGAGGCACCGGCAATTGTCCGGGTCAGAGTGGCTAGTCCATTAACTCTCCTCATCGTGACCAAATCAGGGTTGCTTTCTCACTCTCGTTTTCTGGAAGTTTTTACAGGGCTTTTCAGTTGGGGAGAAACAAATGTGTTTGATTACACTGACTTACAGGTCCGTAATTGACTAGGGTTTTGGCCTTCTTCTGGTCTTCAACCAGGGTTTAAGCAGGACCTCGATAAATTTGGGGTATTAGTTTCTACACGCGTCTCTAGTTATTTCCACGAAACGAAAGCAATATTTTAATTCGGTGTAACGCAGACTAGATGGAATCTCAAGTCGGTACTACGTGTCCATTCTCAATTGGATACCCTTTTTGCCTCTTTGAGTTGGATTACTGGTCCTTTCTAAACTCGAATGTGCGATAAAGTCCCCATAGAATATCCCAATTACTATAAAGAGAAGAATTAATATTGGAAAAAATGAAAGAAGATAAGGGCATTATCGGTAACAAGGGTAACAGATCTTTTTCGCAGCCAGCTAATAAAAGAAAATAATAAAAAACTAACCGACTTAGGTCAATCAAGGCTCCCTCGCTCGCTATATATAACCCTCCCTTGTTTAGGTTAAGTATTCTGTCGTCAAACTTCAGGGGATCTACGAATCGTAGAAAACCCTAGTTCGAGGGTTTTGCAGACGCGAATTTCTAGTTGCTTCATTTATTGAAGATTTTGGGGTTTAAAACAATTTTTGCGTAAAAACCCTAACGATCCTCTGTTTTTAGGTAGAACCCCCTTATAATTCTTCGAAGAATTTTGAGTCATATAGTTCGTTACAGACGAGATTGAGCAATGTCACGGTGCTTTCCTTACCCGCCTCTGGGGTATCTGAGGAATGGAGCGCGTGGTGAGGCCGTGAGCGAATCAATTAAGGTTCGTTGAGCAAATATAGTGCAAATTTGGTTTTTGCGTTATGCTCAACTGCTTTAAATCTTGATTTAAAGAATAAATAAATAATCCCTGTTCTTGTATTTAAGTCGATGCTTGTACATATGCTTGAATGATGGAATTTGTTATATGTGTATTCCTGTATTAACGAAGGGCTTTCTTTGTTTTATTGGGAATCAATTAGGTTTGGACTTGGTGTTTATAATCTTTAATAACTCTTTAGGTTTGGACTTGGTGTTTATAATTTTGGGCGATTTATACTTCGATCGATGTGGTCTAACTAGATATACAAGTGGAGACTGGATAATAAGATTTGTTGGGGGATCAAAGGAAGTTGTTTGTGACTATTTTGTGGAATATTTGGGGCATGATCTGCCGTGAAATACAAACGAATCTTGTAAAGTAAGTCGATGGTTGGATGATGGTATTTGTGTATATTTGTATATTGTTGGATTAACTAAGGACTCTATACATACTTTGTTGGGAATCAATTGGATGTATAAGGTTGGACAGCGTGGCTAATCTTTATTAATTCCTTTTGCGGACAGATAAATTATATTTTGAGTGTTTTATAGACTTAATGATGTGGTCCGATTTGATATGCAATTGAGGAGATAAGATTTGTTTGAAGATCGGAGGTATTTGTTTGTGGACTATTTCGTAGAATATTTGGGGTATTTTTCAACTAGAAACCCTGTTCTTGTATTTAAGTCTTCAATGATGGAATTTGTATATTCCTATATTAAAGACGGACTCTATATATGTTCTTGGGAATCAATTGGGTGTATCAATTTAGGCATTCTTGAGTAATTGCTTCTACGGACGGATAGATAGTGCTTTTGTTGCTATATATATTCTCATTGGTATGATCAATTAGATATACAATTGGGGATTGTATGATATTTGGGTTATTTTGGTTTTGTCGTGAAATTTTTTGGAATTTGACAAATGGATTGCTGTTATTGCTGTTATTTGTATAATAACTTCTACAATTGATCATAGAATAATGAACCATTTGAGAGGTGTTTGAAAGTTCTGTAGGAGTTGTTATTTCGTGATTCATATCTCTGAAACTAAAAGAATTATTGCAGATATGTTTGTTCTATTTTTCTGTGTCCCTGGGTTAACTAATTAACTTGAGATCACTTAACAGTTATCAATTGTTATTTCATTAGACTAAATAGTTCATATGGAGGCATTCTATTTTGCATAGTCCAAGTGATTTTGCATATTTTTATTTCCTTGAGTTGTTTTTTTTTTTTTTTTTTTTTTAAAACAGTTATAATTGTTATTTCATTAGACTAAATGTTCATACATGGAAGGCATTCTAATTTTAATTTTTTTTAATAAAAATTTTGCATAGTCCCAAGTGAATTTTTGCATTATTTTTATTTTCCCTTGAGTTGTTTTTTTTTTTTTTTTTTTTTTTTCTTTCCTAAAAGTTTCAGTATGTTTTTTGTGGCTATTTTGGTTGGTTTTTTTTTTTTTTTTTTTGTATCATTTTTGAGTAAAGTCTTTATCTTTGCTACTGAAGAAAGATCATTTTGCTATTTAATTAATATAACCAGAAGGTCTTCGGAATTTTTTCAAAATCTTTTGTTTAGATATTATGTTTTGTTTGGTTGAGGGGTAATACAATTTTTAACTAGACATTTCAGTAAGTGATTGGCTGGATTGCTATAATATTACTGGATAGCTTTATGCCACAGCCAATCTCCTGGGGAAGTTTCTACATTTTGCTAAATGGTTTTTTAAGTGATTTCTGATAAAAAGAGCCATTTGGTTTAAAAAAGGAATTATTTTTCATTGTAGGTTTTTTTTTTTTTTTTTTTTTCTTTCCTAAAGTTTATCAGTATGTTTTGCTATTTTGTATCATTTTTGAAGTAACAGCTTATCTTTGCTACTGAAAGATCATTTGCTATTTGAATTAATATAACCAGAAGGTCTTCGGAATTTTTTCAAATCTTTTGTTTAGATATTATTTTGTTTGTTGAGGGGTATACTAGACATTTAGTAAGTGATTGGCTGATTGCTATATATTTGGATAGCTTATGCCACATGCAATCTCCTGGAGTTCTAGCATTTGCTAAATGGTTTTTAAGTGATATTCTGATAAAAAGAGCCATTTGGTTATAGGAATTTATTTCATTGTAGGGAATAGATTGGCAAATGAATTTCATGTTGCTATGAGGATTCCGTAATTTGGTTACTTTGGTCATTCATATTCTTTGGTCTTCCCTGGCGCTCTATCTAAAATTCTTATTTTGGTATACAAAAGATCCAAAGTGAATGGGGGAAGGCCAGAACAGAACATGATAAAAGGAAAAAGGAGAAGAAAGAGAGGAAGAAAGAGAAGAAAGAAAGGAAGAAGAGTAGAAAGGAAAACAAGGAAGACACTTATATTGCGGATAGATGTAACCAACAAGATAAAAGGCTACCTTCAAAGGTGCAAGAGGAGGAAGCTGAAAGGAGTGGTTTGACAGAAGAACATGATCAACCTGTATGTTCACAGAGCCTTTGCTACTCGCCTGACAGTACTCGGAGCAGCGACAAGAGAAAAAGGGATGACTTGTCATATAATATCACCAAAAGTTCTGGTGAGTTTGCTTTTTCATTCATGCGATGTTATGATGGGATGAATCTCGATTGCTTAATGTTTTGTAACTTCTTAATCCTATATTTACTCAACAGGGAATATTATTCGGATTAGGCTGCCATTACAAAAGCATAGAGAGGTTGATGCATCTACTAGTGGAGAGCATGTGCGTTCGTCTTCTAGGAAGTCAGATTTTCTCGCACAGAAGCAAATTATTACTGTTCCTGATAAAGAACAGCCTAGCTCTATCAATTCAAAGACAGGCATCAATATTTCGGATCCAATTGTCACACCTTGTGCTAATTTGGAAGCCGACAAGGATTCTGTTCGTAAGCGTGTCATAACTGCTTCTGGGGTTTCCTCACGTGTGAGGGGGGTACAGAATGCAGAATCACTATACAAAGATTTGCTTGAGGATTGGGTTCCACTGCCACTTGGATGTGATCAAAACAATATTGGTGATCAAGAATGGCTTTTTGGTACGAAAAAGCAAGAAAAACACAAAAGATTAAAGTCTCAATGCGATGAACCATGTCATGGAAGTTCTACTCTTTGGCCATGTGCTCGCTACTTGCCAGAAGCTGAGGTCTATGCGTTACCGTATACAGTTCCATTTTAATGCTAACCATTTGTCAGGAAATTTTGCAGAGTTAGTTGTTTAGGGTGGCCAATTTTTTTTTTTATTGATTGGTGCCACCTGACGGATATTAGATTGGCAGATAGGTAGCGCAGGATGATGAGATTGGCAGGGATGACTTGCAATCGTGTACAGCAACAGTTGTTTTAACAGATCTGTTTGGAAAAAATTATTAACTGACTGTTACTTTTCATGATTTTACTAGTGTACTTTAATATTTTCTGGAATTGTTTAAATGCGTTGTTTTTCGGCTAGTAACTAATGTGTTGTCTATTTATTTAGTTGGCTGGCGATTTGCTAAGTTTAGGATAACTGATGTGTTGTCTCTTTTTCTGTTACGGAATGGTAATTTTTCTTAATAAATAAGATCACAGCAAGGACATTACTGAAAATCTTGGGAGACTGAGCCATAGGAAGAGAAATTGCAAAGTTATATAACATAGCGCTGACTTGCCGAAGAAGCTTCTTGCGAATCGGTTTCCACTTTCCACGATAATATAACAGGGCCCGCACATCTTTGAGATATTCTTGCAGACCTATTGTTCTTCATAGTGCTGGGATGAGAAGAATTTGGTTAAGCAAATCATCGAATATATGTTTATATTAATCGAATTATTTAAAAGAATAATATTTGTTTTGAGGAAATAAAATTAAGAAAAATATTAATGACCATTTTTTGATATGAGAGTAATAACTATGTAAAAAAATTAATAAAAGGGTAATTTAATTCATTAAAAAAATAATTAAATTTATTCTATAATTACCTGAGAGATAATATAGTAATTATTAAATATTATTAGCATTTTTGTTTTGTTAATCCTAACACTTCCTAGATCCTAATATGAAATTTTATTTTTTCAATGGGTTCATATCAGAGAGAGCGCGAACACATCGCCCAAGGTTCGAGGTAGGCCATACTATTCGTTCACCGTATTCATATCTGTTCTCTCAATTTGAAAGATTCCCCTCTACCAACAAGGAGCCAGAAAACCCTAAAATATCCGATCAAAGAATGAGAATTAAAACCCGGAGCGCGAAGCCTCGCTACTGCAAATCATCTCACAGATCATCTTCAGCCACCACAACAAGTCCACCTCCTTCCCCTATTCCGGTATTCTCTCTCTGTGTCTGTTGCAATTCATTATTTGCTGGTTTCAATTGGAAGAACATTAAACTGTGGTTATTATTTAGCTTTAGTTAGTAATGTAAATGTTAATTTATTTTTGCTTAGGATTATAGTTCAAATGATGAAGATAATACAGGTAGGATGTCAATTGACAAATTAAGACAAAGTGATGGTGATGGTGGAGAAAGTAATGTGGGTGAGGATTCCAGTGATAATGATTGGTTAGAGGAAAAGAGTTGCTTAATGTGTAATATGGGTGGCCAATTGCTGCTTTGTTCTGAGATTGGTTGTCCAATTGCTCTTCATAAAGAGTGTATTGTGTCTAAGCCTAGGTATGATGAAGAGGGAAACTTTTATTGCCCTTATTGTTGGTTTAAGCTTCAACTGTCTATAACTGGAAAATTGAAGAAAAAAGTTCTGCTGACTAAGAAAGTTCTGGAGAGTTTTTTGGGCCACAATTTAACTGAGGTTGGTGGTAATAAAGAGAATCAGAATGATGGGAGAGCAAAAGGGAAGGATTCAAATATCATTGCAGTTATGGGGGAGAATCGCTGCTGTGATAATAAAAGGATGGAGCAAGAAACAAATGATCAACAAGTTGACAAGGAGCAAGATGAGGGAGAGGGAGTTCTTGAAGATGAAGAGCAAATGGAGTCCTTAAATGTGATGGGGGAGAATCGCTGCCGTGTTAATAAAAGGATGGAGCAAGATACAAATGCTCAACAAGTTGACAAGAAGCAAGAAAACGGAGAGGGAGTGTTTGAAGATGAAGAGGAAACAAAATTGTTAAATTTGATGGGGGAGAATCACTGCCATGATAGTTTAAAAATGATGGAGCAAGAAACAAATAATCAAAAAGTTGACAATAAGCAAGATGAGGGAGTTTTTGAAGATGAAGATCAAACAGAATCTTTAACTGTGCAGTGTGTAGAAAAGGAGACTACTTTTGACGGCGTTTTGCTTCATGAATCAGCAGGGGCAAATTCTAAAACTATGAAATCACCTAAAGAAAAGCAAGCCATGGAAGAGGAGAAAGAGAAAATACATGAGGACGCACCTGAAATCAATGTGTCATATACTAGTAAAGAAGCAGCATTGGATGATGCTGGAACTTTTGATTCAGATACTGAAACTCTTGCAGTCCGAAAGCGATCAGTTAAGAAAGCAAAGATTAAGTATGCTGTTTCACCAAAGAAGCCATCATCTCATGCATACACTACTTCAGCGGAAGAAACTAGGAACCAGAACGATAAAGTCGGTTTTTTTGGAAGGTCTTGTAAGAAACCAACAACTCATCCTGCAGCAGAAGCTAGGAACCAAAACAAGAAAGTCAATCTTTTGGATAGGTCAAGGCCAACCCAAGTGTCTGCTAAGAAACTGTAAGTTTCGTTATTCCATTTCAAGAAATTAGTTCTCCTTTTTCTTGTAAATCATCACTGAGTGGAAGAGTTTAGTTGCACTGTGAGTGTTTGTACTTGTAAGTTAAGGGTTTCCGTTAACTACTTTGCAGCACAAAAATGCCATTTTCTCATGAAAAGCGCAAAAGGCTGCTTTGGAGACCTGAAGAGGAGGAAATGCTAAGGGTATGAAGGGACATAACTTTACTACTTTTTAGATTATCTTTGTGTGTGGATGTGACTTAGATTGAGTAACTTGATTTAAGTTGCATGCCTTTTCTTCTGCATACTTTGAAAACACAAACCATTCTAGAAATGATGAGTTGAATAACATCCTCTCAATTATTGAGGGGATTGCCAAACTAAATTTAAAGTTATTGGTTTCATGAACTGTATCAAGTCCATTATACAACTAAATTGGTCTCAAATTACGTAAAATTAAAGCTGGAGAACTCTTTCCATATCTCTTTTAATTGGCCTTTTACGTTTCTGGGAATAGAGGCATTTTCGTTGTTGTTTAATTGGCTATTTAATTTGTATTTAATAGACAATTTTGAAATTTGGAATCTTGAATTAATGACAATTTTGAAATTTGGAATCTTGAATTAATAAAAATACCCAAAATTTGATACCCTGATTGCTTGGATAATCTTGTGGCAGGAAGGAGTGCAAAAATTCTCAAGTAAAGTGAACAAAAATCTTCCTTGGCGGAAAATTTTGGAATTTGGCAGACATGTTTTTGATGCAAGCCGAAGTCCATCTGATCTCAAAGATAAATGGAGAAACCTTCTGGCCAAGGAGTCATCATAATCAATCAACAGTGGCCCCTCTTGATTCAGAAGACCGGAGGATCAAAAAGTGAACATTTTTCTTAATAGTTTATATACATGTTAGGCTCACATGCGTGAACGTGTGTACCCGCAGGGCTTTTGGAGGGGATCTTGATCTAATTTCCCTCTTGGAAAGATGGCGAAGATGGCAAAGATGTTCTGTTTCTTTTATTTTTTTTATAAATGTTAAGTAGTCTGATATCGTAGCTCTTTTTGTAAGGTATTTGTAGACATTGATGTGAATATTATGTTTATAGTTTAAGTCAGTTGGTCAATGCATCGAGTGATACGGATTAAGTGAAAATTTTAATTTGAGTTTACAAGAAATGGTAACCAAAAAGAAAAAATATATATTCAAAGCCTCAATAGTTTTTTAAACCTTTTAATTTATTAACAATTTTTAAGTTATTTCTTTCAAGAAATGATGTATGATTTTACATTTCTAACTAACTAAAAAAAGTAAGCATATCAAAATCTAAAAGAAAACAGAAATAATTTTAGAAATGGTCTCTGGTTAACAAAAATTCCATGTAATATCTCAAACAAAAAAAAAAAAAAAAAAAAACCTACGGGATTAAGTCTGAAAATAATTTGGAGTTTAACAAGAAATGGTAACCAAAAGAAAAAATATATATTCAAAGCCTCAAATAGTTTTTTAAAGACCTTTTAATCTTTTATTAACAATTTTTAAGTTATTTCTTTCAAGAAAATGAATGGTTTTTGGTTGTATGAATTTTACATTTCTAACTAACTAAAAAAGTAAGCATATCAAAAATCTAAAAAGAAAACAGAAATAATTTTAGAAATGGTCTCTGGTTAACAAAAATTCCAATTGTAATTTCTCAAACAAAAAAAAAAAAAAAAAAAAAAAAACCAGTAAATCATTTTTTTGTTTTGTTTGAAGCAGGGGATGCAAAAACAAAAAAAAAAAAAAAAAAAAAAAAAACCAGTAAATCATTTTTTGTTTGTTGAAGCAGGGGATGCAAAATCACACTTGGCATATGAAGAATGCGTATTCATGATTGTAGAAGCAGATAGAGCAGAGTCCAGCTTTACTCACTTCTTGAGTTTTTGTAACTCTTCGACGAAAACTATACTATTTACAATCAACGAATTTAATCTTGTTCACTTGTTGGTTTCCTTGAAACAAATATTAAGAAAAAATCAAAATGATGATTAATCTTGTCGGACTTTCAAGTAGTCCTTCAATCTAAAACGTTGGCTTTGTTCTATACTTGTTACTGATTTTGTATCACCAAGAATATTTAGTGAAGAAGCATCATCATCCGAAACCAGAACTGACAAATCTGAGCTTGGCCTGTTAACAATTGCAGGGTGAATGTCATCAAATTCCTCATAACTTGACTCTGGTAGATCATTAACATAGTAATTCATCCATTCTTCTATTTTCTCTTCCCTTAACAGCTTTAATATCTAGAGCAGTGACAATACAAGGGAAAATTATTTATTTTAGCTCAAAACCGAACAGCAACCACAATAAAACCTAATCAACATTAAAATCAAATCACAGTACCTGGCTTGCTTTTGGGCGTAATCTTGGCAACTGTTTGATGCATAGGGTTGCTGCTAGAACCGTTCTTTCCATTTGAGCAATGTCAAATTCTTCGCCTAACTTTGGATCCACTAATGCTTCTAAATTCCCACTCTCTAGTAATGGCATTGCCTGCATTATTACAAGAATTTTTCTTAGAGAATGTGCACATCTATATTCACTAACATCATGAAGCAGTGTAAGAATGTAGTACAAAATGCTTACCCACTTGACCAAGCTTTCCTGTCCTTTTGAACTGTTGGAACTGATTGGCTTCTTTCCTGTTAACAATTCAAGAAGAACTATACCAAAGGAGTATATATCAGTTTTGTCACTGACCCTTCCATGCATAAAATATTCTGGAGCTATATACCCAAAAGTTCCAACAATATCATTGCTAATAGTGTATCCTGCAGCTTTGAGATTCCAGGTAGCACAGCCAAAATCGGATAGCTGCAAAACAGAAATAAAAATGATAACGTGACTTTAGTTCTTATGAAATTCGGAGTTCGTTAGTGTTTCTGGGAGTTTAAATGGGTCAATTTTCTGCAGCTAGCTATTTATGACTGTTCTTTTAAACTTTTTTTAAGTCGAAGTTTCAACTTCAAGAGCCATGGTGACAGTTGAAAAGTAAAATATAATATGCCTCGAGTTTTTTTCAAATGCAGGAACTTTTCCAAAATGGTACCTGTGGCTGAAAGTCACTGGACAGCAAAATGTTAGAGGACTTCACATCTCTGTGAATAACCAAGCAAGAACTATGCAGGTAATGTAGAGCCTCAGCAACTGCAATTGCCACTTTGAATCTCACTTTCCATGGCAATATAGACTTCTCACTTTGACCTGCATGTGTCACAGTTAATGTATGAGAACGTTTATCATCTGTTCTAAAGAAGCAACACTAATAGTTGCAGAAAATCACCTTGTAACCTTTCCTCTAAGGTCCCTTTGGACAAGAAATCATAGACCAAAATTAGATGGTTATCGTCGATGCATACACCGATCAAATGTGTAATGTGCTTGTGCTTTAATGAGGACATTATGTCTACTTCCAAGAAGAAGTCATTCCATGCTTCTTTGTATTGTTTTAGAACCTTTACTGCCACTAGCTTGCCTAAGCCAAGGCGTCCTTTATATACATCGCTACATCCTCCCTCTCCAATCAAGTTTTCTGCAGAAAAACTGAAATTGGGTGAATAAAACTCAACCAAGAAAATGAAAAAACACTATCCAAAGGCTCAAGAAAGACCTGTGGAGAATTTATGAGTTGCTCTCTTGAGCTCCTCATATCTAAATTGCTTGCAGCCAGATGACTTCAATTTGAGGACAAGCTCCTCCTTCATTGGCTGCTCCCTTGGTGCTGCCAAACGTATTTGTTTTTCAGGAGAAGATTGCACTTCTTTGAAAGGCAAATCTATAGGGGATTTTGGAGTAGCTTCTGTTGATTGACAATTAGCAATGCGCATTTTGCTAGCCTCAGATTCTCCCAAAGAATCTGAAGTTGCTGAAGTCTTTACCCGGAGGAGAGGCCAACCAAGTCTTAATTGTGTTGATTCTTCTGAAAGTATTTCCTGCATGAGACCTGACTCTTCATCTTCTCTATTGCTGCTTCTGTCGACTGATTCATTTCCATAGGAATTAATCACTTGGAAACTATTTTGCCCATCATTTACAATATAATCTTCTGTTTTAAGATCCAAGGTTATATTGGTTTCCTCGGAATTTGAATCACTTTGTTTTTGCATTATTGTGTCACATGATCGAGTAGGTAGATTCATGACCCATTCTGTAATAGACATACTTCTTGCTTTTGACCTTCGCGAAGCATCCTCACCCAGAGAAATGGTTCTTGGACGAAGAGGCCAACCAAGAATTGATTCTGGAAGCTGTCTTCTTATTATAGAAATCGATTTCAGAGGAACTTTCTCATCGTATCCATTTCCAGTATTATCATTTCTTGAAACATCTTCAAAGCTTTGAACTGTACTGGATTTGGTTTCTGCTTCAGTTTCTCTTGAACAAGCATGGTTCTCGTCAAGATAAAAATTAGGCCCTGAATTCAATTTGAAGCCTGAAAAATCTGAGTGAAATGAGGAAATTTCTATAAAAGAATTTCTCCTCCTTTTGAACACGATTTTCCTCTCATGGACAGCGTGAACAATGATCATTTCTGGTTTTTTACCAGCAATGCATCTAGCCAGCAAAATCTGTTCCCTGCAAGATATTTCTTTTTACAATTAGAAAGACATTTCAAAAATCAAATGCAATTTTCAGTTTAAAGTTTCTCTCTCTCAATATTTACCTCAAAGAGTTTTCCAGGTTTGTTTCCAAACCTATTGCCATAGTTGCACAATGCTTCTTAACCCTCCTTAGGACCTTCTTAGCAGAAGATGATCTTGAAATTGGAAACTATAAAAGTTAAGTTTCTCTCTCTTTAATGGAATTCCTTGTTTCTTCTCCTTCCATAAAATTTGAACATATGTATCTCTAATATATCTCTAAGATTCACATGAACCTAACAGAAATATTATTCTAATAATTCCAGAACACATGGGCTACGACAATTACCTATACCAATTCAAAGCCATCAACGCAACTCATGATTTCTTACTAAATTTAATAAAAAAGAACTACCTGAAACTTACAGAACTGGACAAGCTCAAAATATATAAACAAAACCAATAAATATTTATTTATACTATATAATATAAAGAAACAGAAGCCATATGATTAAACATGTCGAATTGAAAAAAATAAACAAAGATATGTTAGATAAGAGGACACATACTTGGATTATTTTTGAATGTTTGACTAATCATATTCTTCGTTTTCATCTAATCCCCAACGAACATTACAAGCAGTTTCAGTACACCTATTAAGACTAGCAGAGAAGATTAGAAGCAAACAACAGTAAAAACGTAAAAGAAAAGTATGAATATAGTCTGCACGCAATTCTTTTTTTTTTTTTTTAATTGAAGTCAATGTCAAGTAATTATCTTTGAATTTAGTTTCTTTGTACAGTAAATATGAATATAATACGAAATGCTTAAATATAAAATTTCTTTATTGTCGTGATGGCGGCTGTAAACCTGTAATAGTGGAATTCTTTGAAACAATTGGAGGCTAATTGTAATTAATTATAGTAAATTAAAGAGAGGAAGAAATACTTATCCGATTGGTCGTCTGGTTGTAGCTCGTACGCCCCGTCGTTCGTTGTAAAGAATAATAAACGGCGATAATATCCGTTTGTCGTCAGTTTTCTTACGTTCACATGGAATGTACCATAGGATAAGGAATCTTGAGAAAGCCTGAGAGCAGACAAACATTTCTTGCTTGCTTCTTAACTGTTGTTACGAGTGTGGACATACGTTGCCACCTGCAAGCCTGGAAGGTTCTTTTTGGGTATATTAGAAATTTTAAAGTGTTGATTTACAAATAATAAATAAATAAAAATAAATATTAGAACACTAATAAATTTTTTTATAATTACTGCCTCTATTTTCACTTTGAAAAGAAAGATTGTTCTAAAATATTTGTCACATTTGTAATTTTAAACAGTAATAATATTTTTTTCCATATTTACTATTTGTATGACAAATAATTATTACTTTAATTTAATAATTTTTTAAATTAATTAATATTAAATTAATGGTAATATAATCGATTTACTCGATAATTTATTGAAATTAGACACATTTAATGATTTTATTAAGGAATGTGAAATTATAAATGTGACAAATATTACGAAACAAAAACAGTAGTTAATTTAAATTTATTAGAACACTTAATTGCCAAAAAAATAAAATTCCAATTGCGTTAAAGTTAGTAAAATTTTAAGAAAAAAAACATTTATTTATGAAAAAACAATCCATTTAAACTACTTATGCTTTGCTCTCTCACTGTTGGCGTCTCCGGTTAGACGAAACGGTTTATTACCTCGTCGTAGCTCTGGTACTGTGAGCTGTTGAACCAACGGAAAATATGATCTTAGACGGAATAGAAGACGAAGAGAAATGGCTTGCGGAAGGAATTGCCGGAGTTCAACAAAACGCCTTTTACATGCATCGCGCTTTGGTATTAATCAATTAATCACAATTTTGGCATTTCTCCTATTTACTAATCTAAAAGCCTAACTTTCTGTCCAATTCTTGGCTTCAGGATGCCAACAACCTCAGAGAAGTTCTTAAATACTCTGCTCTGATGTTATCCGAGCTCCGAACTTCGAAACTCCCACCTCATAAATACTATGAACTCTGTAAATCCTTACTTCAGTTTGATCGATGTTAGTATGGATTTGTTTTTTGACTGGAGAAATTAATTGTTTTTTTATGGATTTTAGATGTGAGAGCTTTCGATGAATTGAGGAAGTTGGAGATATTCTTCACGGACGAGAGCAGACATGGAGTTTCAGTTGTTGATTTATATGAACTTGTGCAGCATGCTGGCAATATATTGCCTAGACTGTGAGTGACATAGCGATCCTCCTCCAAAAGTTTTAAGCTTCTTCTGCCTTTTTTTCCAATCTATAGATTTTCCGGAAATAGAGACCGACAGTGAGATATTTAATTTCCAGGTATTTGCTATGTACGGTAGGATCAGTATACATCAAATCGAAGGAGGTCTCGGCTAAGGATGTGCTTGGGGATCTTGTGGAAATGTGTCGGGGTGTCCAACATCCAATGCGTGGATTGTTTCTTAGAAGTTACCTTGCTCAAGTTACTAGAGATAAATTGCCCAACTTTGGTTCCGAATATGCAGGGTAAGAATATTTGTTGACTAGTTTTATTCTTTTCCTCCTCAAGTGGAGTTGTTAAAATCAGGAATCGACTTCTCCAAGTTGTTTGTTTTGTGCCTTGATTTCACTATGTTCAATATAGAAAGTATCTTTAAGTAATGAACTTCCCAGAGATCAATAACGGCCGGGCAGATCTGAAATGTGATTTAGGCAAGATTATTATGAAAATGGGCTTAAAAATTTCACCCATGTACTGCATTAGGTTAGATCCTTAACTTGTTTGATTATTATCCTTCACTTACACTTTCACTTGGAATCCTAATATGATTAGGCAAGTAAAGCATATTAACTGCAACGTCATAATCTCCACTTTTGAGAGTGCTAAATCTATCATGTCATATGTCAGTGGTAATTGATGCATCTGCTTTAATGTCATACAGATGTTGAATTTTTGTTTTGCTCGTGGAATTTATGGTATTTAATGCTGTAAATAATCCATGATAGGATATGCATTTGACTCTTCTTTTGTAAGCTATGTGTTTAAACTTGATTATATGTTTCTGCAGAGATACTAACACGGCCATGGATGCTGTAGAATTTGTGCTGCAAAATTTTATTGAGATGAATAAACTGTGGGTTCGAATGCAGTATCAGGTTTGTTGTGTATCTGTAAACTCTTGCATGCTACTATGTTCTTGTCATGCATAGCACCATGGTACTTGCATGCCATACAGGTAAAACAATCATGAGAGCATGATTTTTGGCCATGCAGGTGTTTTTGGTGCTTGTGATCATTCATACTCTTTGCTGATCCTGAGTTGAGGCCTTCAATTGAGCTTTCTGGTCTGCAGGGACCTGCTCGAGTAAGAGAGAAGCAGGAAAAGGAAAGAAGCGAGCTGCGTGATCTTGTAATATTTATAATCTATCTATCCTTGAAGAAATGTTATTAGTGTACTTCTATGGGAATTACATGTGTCCTTTTGTTAGGTAGGGAAAAATCTCCATGTTCTTAGCCAGATAGAAGGTGTGGACCTCGAAGTTTACAGAGACACTGTACTTCCCCGAGTTTTAGAGCAGGTCTGATTATGTAGGTCTTGTCTCATTAGTTTGCTTTTCCCTTATTAAATACAGTATAATAATGCAGTATCTAATGATGCTTCAAATGTGCAACTAAATTTGCTGACACAGGTTGTCAACTGTAAAGATGATCTTGCACAATATTATTTGATGGATTGCATAATCCAGGTCTTTCCAGATGAATACCACTTGCAGACCCTTGACACATTACTGGGGGCCTGCCCGCAGCTTCAGGTAGGTTGTTTTCTACTTCAAGGGCCAAAACTATCTGATCTATGAGTATGACCCTCAATATTTATAGTTGAGTGAATTGTTATAAAAGATACAAATAAAGAAACTTCATTATGATAAATTTTTTTTATGAGCCATATGTTTGTAGCAATTAATGCATTTTCATGACAATCATTTATGAAAGGAATTTTTTCTTGAGTTGCTAAGTATGTGTTTTTACAAATATAAATGTTGCTTTCTCCTCCTATATATTTTTATGTGAGGAATTTTTTTATTGGGTTGCTAACCATGTGGTTTTACAAATATAAATGTTGCTTTCTCCTCCTTTTACATCTTTTTTTAGTGTGTCTTGTGGGAGCATGAAATGATTTGAATGAAGTAAACTTATTGACCTGTTTGTCTAAACTGTTTGGGCTTTCAGCCAACAGTTGATGTCAAGACAGTGCTATCGCAATTGATGGAGAGATTATCGAATTATGCTGCTTCCAGTGAAGATGTGAGTCATCTTTATACTGTCCTTACAAGTTGTGTTTTCACACTTTTATCCATTTTGGTTCTTTTTGTCAGGTTTTACCCGAGTTCCTACAAGTAGAAGCTTTCACTAAATTGAGCAGTGCCATTGGAAAGGTAAATTCTTTCTAAGAAAAATGCAATCCTTCCAAGTGTTATCCATTTCTTTGATGGTGTTTATGCAACTCAAATGCATCTATTGTTCAATTTTTTATTTATCATTTAAAATTTAACTGAGAATTTAATATCCTGACCTAAGATTTATAATTCTGTAGATTTTTATGAAGTGTTCCTCTTTCAGTTCCATTTTGTTTTCTTTAAAGATTCTTTATGGATTGTAAAATAGCCCAATGCTAATGCAAGTTGACCTTTTGCTTTGCCAATGGCTAGTATTACTACTAGCTTGTGATTTGTGAAGATGTAACAGTGAAATATTGCTACACACTACAGTAACACTTAAATAATTTGATGATTGTTTTCTGTTGATAGGTCTGATTTTGAAAATGTGGAATTGTCTTTTATTATGTTGACACCAATTCAATGGCAGGTGATAGAAGCTCAGGTTGACATGCCAATTTTTGGAGCTACTACTTTGTATTTATCACTACTTACATTTACACTTCGTGTGCACCCTGATCGGCTGGATTATGTGGATCAAGTGCTGGTATACTTTTCTCCATAAATGAAGCATCCAATTTGAGCTTCCATGTATTATGCACGTTGAATTGTGATGAACAGCTTTCCACTAACTATAACTGTCGATATCAAAATTACTTAGGGAGCATGTGTTAAAAAGCTTTCTGAGCTGCCAAAGCTTGAAGACAGTAGAGCTATAAAACAAATTGTTGCACTTCTGAGTGCTCCAGTAGAGAGATACAATAATGTTGTGACTGCCTTAACGCTCTCAAATTATCCTCGCGTCATGGACCGCCTCGATAATGAAACTAACAAACTCATGGCTATGGTTATCATCCAAAGCATTATGAAAAATAATACTTGTATTTCTAGTGCTGATAAGGTAGATCCACTCTTCTCATTTAAATATTTAACTTGGTTCTTGAAAATTTGGTAAGGATGTTGTTTTCTCTATTTAGGTTGAGGTGTTATTCGAATTGATAAAAGGGCTCATTAAGGATTTGAATGGAACTACTGTAGATGAGGTGAATACTGAGATCCTGAAGCTTTGAATGATTATGATTCTCTTGGCAGCCTACTTCATGATATTGTTGTTTAGGTCTTTGTTATTATTTTCCAGGAATTTAATCTCTTTCCCTCCAAATACTTCAATGTTGTAACCCCATTTTTATTGTATCAATAGCTTGATGAGGAGGATTTCAAAGAAGAACAAAATTCTGTTGCTCGCCTTATACACATGCTTTATAATGATGATCCAGAGGAAATGCTGAAGGTAGGTTATTGGTTTAGATGTTTTCAGCTTGTAAATTACTTCACTGGTGTAAATTTACTTGAATTTGGCAAAAAAATGAGATTTTGTTACTTATCCTTTGCCCTAGCTTCATTTAATAATGAAGCTATGCTCGTCTCATTCTATTCAAAATAACTAAAAATTTGAGAACACAGTAGAGTAAAATCATCAGATCCAGTTATTTGGAGCTTGGAGTCAAACCTTCTAGTGATACAGCTATGTACAGTGTTCTTGTGAAACTTACCATCTATTTTTGAAGGCTATGTCTCTTATTTTGCTCTAGTGCATAGTTTTTTTTTCTTTTTTTTTTTTTCTTGTGCACGTGTGTGTGCATATATTTATTTTTTGAAGATCGTTTGTCACCTCTCAAGGAACTAATCCTTTCCTTTCTTCTGAATTGACATTGCAGATTATTTGTACTGTGAGAAAGCATGTAATGGTTGGAGGACCAAAACGGTTACCCTTTACAGTTCCTCCTCTAATATTTGCTTCACTCAGGGTATTCTTTCTTTCACAAAGATTTGGTGGATTTTTCTCTTCATTATAACTTTATGCTTGTTAGCAGATGGCATTAGTTTTATGTTACTCTAAAAAGCTAATAATGCCTCAAACTAGTTTAACAGATTAGACATGCCAATGGGAGCTACCATTCGGGTCAACCTGTTATAGCTAAAATGGGAGCTCCTCTGACAGCTTCCTACAATCCAAGCCTTTTGAGGCAGAAAAATTATTATTTTGGTCTATGTGCCTCTCAGGCTTACTGTTATCATGTTCTAATCATGATCCCTATTGTGAACAAAACAGCTTCCTTTAATGATGACTATTTTATTTCTGCAGCAAGTTAGTTGCCCGAACAACATTGAGTTATGCACATGCGTTTTTAGAGAAATATTAGTTTCCATAAGTAGTCTCTTTTTTTATCTGGATTATGGTACTAACTAATCAATTTGTGGACTGCAACTCTTAGGGTTTAGATGAGGCTAAAATGCTAAGGCTAGAGTTCATTTGTAATAACATTGCTGGGAAAAATCTAACTTGTCACGTGAACTTGGTCATGGGCTGCCCGATTATTTATGTTCTATGTTATGTTGCATGTATGCACACATAAAATTTGGCACATTACATAATTTTGTCTTAAAAAGTTTTCACCAGTGCCTTCCATTTTCTGTGATTATATCGAAACTCAAAAGCAGTTGAAAGATTGCTTCTTGTAGGTTCAATCGGAGTTGCATTTAATAATATTGAAACTAAATATTTTTTGCATTTCTGTTTGTCGGTTGCAGCTGATCAGGCAATTGAATAGTCAGGATGGAGAGGTAGTGGGAGAAGAACTGCCTGCGACACCTAAGAAAATTTTTCAACTCCTGAATCAGGTAACTTTATTTAAGTGTTTTCTTTTTCCAGCTCAAATGTGTTGTGGCAATCTCTGGATGCATCTGGAGTCAGAATTAGTAGATCTTGCTTGTGAACAAATTTTTACTTAGGTTTCATGACCAAAAAAATGAATATTTATTATAAAATGGACCGGGCCTAACTCCATCCCCAAAAGCTAGCTCATGAGGAGGATTGCCCAAGTTTTATATTTTGAATAAAGACCTCATCCTAAATAGCTTAATGTTTCTTTGCTTCGAATAATGCCTGTGTTTGGTTTACTTCCCAATGCTTATAATGATAGTATGTACTTTTATCAGACAATTGAGGCTCTTTCATCTGTTCCATCACCTGAGCTTGCTTTAAGGTTGTATTTGCAATGTGCTGAGGTATGTCATGTTT
Organism: Jatropha curcas; assembly: GCF_014843425.1. Next base: position 53,928 of record NW_023591453.1, on the reverse strand, counting down.
TTCACTTGGTGTTTCAGAAAAACTGATTATTGTCGCCTGCCACTTTGTACATACTTGCAGACAAAGAATCCACCCACTCATGCACACACATTTCCTCACCCATGTGCGAGCATTCATGCATATAGCCTTCCTGCTTGCAAGGTGCACACATTTCACAGAAGCTAGTATTGCATGTTTGCTCACCCATCTGTCTGCTTTCCTGCTATGCAGCAGACTACACATCCGCAGGTGTTCGTACCACCAGCATGCTTGCCCCTGCACACCATATGCATGGAAAATTTTCTTCTTCGTTTATGGTTTCATAGGATATTACCATTTAGTTTGAGGTTTGCTTGTTTTGCTCTTTGATAATCAGGCTGCAAATGACTGTGATCTTGAGCCAGTGGCTTATGAATTTTTCACTCAGGCATTTGTATTATATGAAGAAGAAATTGTGGTAATCACCATGAATTATCCTGTTGCTGATCTTTGTAATCATTTAAGCTGTAAATCGCATTTACAACTTCTGATTGGAATGCATCAAAATACGTCTTGCTTTCAGGATTCCAAAGCGCAAGTGACTGCAATACATCTAATTATTGGTACTCTTCAGAGGATGAACGTTTTTGGTGTTGAGAATAGGGATACCTTAACACACAAGGCCACTGGAGTAATAATTCGTGCTCATTTGATTATTCCTTTGTTATCGCAATCTCTCTCTTTCTCTCTCTTATATTCTTTTTTTTTTTTTTTTTTTTTTTTATCACTTCTTCCTCCTCCTATCTGTGTCAGTATTCTGCAAAACTCCTGAAGAAACCCGATCAATGCAGAGCAGTTTATGCATGTTCTCATCTATTTTGGGTTGATGATCAGGACGGAATCAAGGATGGAGAAAGGTTCTCTCCTTTTTGATAAAAAAAAAATAATGGGTTTCACTCAAATAATTTGTAGTTTTATGCATGTACTTTATCCTTTAATAAATCTTGCTACCATTCCTATTTCAGGGTCCTGCTATGCCTAAAGCGTGCCTTGAGAATTGCAAATGCTGCCCAGCAAATGGCCAACGTTACAAGCGGTAGCAATGGACCAGTTATACTGTTTGTTGAAATATTGAACAAGTGAGTTTGCGCCTGTAAATTGAACCTCATTATACAACACCATTAGTTCATACGTTAACCATGGTTCCTGGGAATATGATTCAGGTACCTGTACTTCTTTGAGAAAGGGAACCCACAGGTAACTAGTGCTGTAATCCAGGGGTTGGTAGAACTAATCAATACTGAAATGCAAAGTGACTCTTCAACTCCAGATCCTGCTGCAAAAGCTTTCTTTGCATGCACTCTTAGGTACATTCAATTCCAGAAACAAAAAGGCGGTGCTATGGCTGAGAAATACGAGCCTATCAAGGTTTGACTTGCAACATGTCTAAAACAAGGTGTGTAAACTGTGAGAACTCAATCGAACAAGTTGTTTGGGGTTTGATGGAAGGAATTGCCGAGTGGGTTTGCCTTTGTATAATCTTTCTAATGTAGCATAGCATTTAATTTTCCACCCTGTTGATTTGTGAATATAGGAAAATTTACAAAAAGAAAAGGCATCTAAAAGCATCATTTCTCCAATTTGGATTTGAATTTGAGTTTTACTTCCATTTCATTCTGATTCTTCCAGAATCTTTGTGCATTATCATTGGTAGAAATTTCTCAGAGAATAATTGGTTGAGCATTGTAGGTCATGATGTATAGTAGTTTGTCCACTAGCATGTAGTCACTGTATTTCTTGCAGTTGGCTTTCCTCCATCTCTGTTGTACGTGTAGGTTGGATTTTTTCTGTTGAATGTTATTGGATTATTCAATGAAAAGTCATCTGATTGAGGAATATTACTATGTTTAAACTTCTTAAATTTGCTATTAGCTACTCTTGTTCATCTTAACAGGTCTGGGTCGAGTATTGTAGCCTGAAAAATTAAGTTATTATAAATTTAATATTTAATTATAAATTTAATATTTATAAATAAATTAAAATTTTGTACTATTTAGTTCTTTCACTCCCTTGCTCAAGGCCTCTCCTAACTTTCCCTTTTGTAAAATGAACGTTGATTAAGGGTTTTTTGAAGACTAAAGTCAGCGTCAAAACCCTTGGCCCAAGCAGAACATGTTAGTACGACAATATTCCAAAATAATTCAACGAATTTTCAATTGAATGAGAGCGATGCCAACTTTCCTCGTAAAGAGTCAAACAAACGACAGTAATTTCAGGTGCATTCACATTCATGCCAGGAACAGTTCTCTAGTAAGTAGAGTCCTGCCACAAATTTGGTTAATGCATGAAACAAATTTAGACATGAAAACATGTTTGAGAAGAAATGCAGTAAAATTACAGATCATGAGATTAAAGAAACAAACGATCTGATGCTTTTAAAAGAAATTCCCTAGAATGTCGGTTAAGACTATACAACAAGGTCTCCTGCTTCCTTGTGAGAGCATGAAATTGAAAAAAAGGCAACACAGTGATGAATTACTGCACTAAGTGGCTGAAAGCTGAAAAGCCATCATCTTCTCTCTGTCAAACCTAATCATTCCTAGATCATCACAATATGGAGCAAGAAGTTTGCCCCTTTTTCTTCTTCTTATTTTTCTTTGGGGGCTGCAGAACCACCTTGATGGCTGCATCAAAAACTCCCTTCACATTCTGCCATTGTAACACAGCATTCATTCAATTAATAGTAGAAATCTAGATAAATAATGTGGTACACAAAAACGATAAGTATACATACCTGCTGTGTTTTTGAGCTACACTCAATGTAGGCAGGAGCTCCAATAAGTTTTCTCAGTTCCTCTCCCTTCAGGTAAAAGCAAAATCAAGAACAATTAATTTTACAAGGGAAGATGAAGGGAGAGTGGGGAGAAGAGGTGTGAAGTTGTGATCTTTACCTGCGCAGTAGTAATGGGCGCTGCACCAGGATGGTCAATGAAGAACTGGTCATCATCCCGAAGATCTGAAAATGGAAAAATTGGAAATGCAAGAAAAATTCAATTCTAGAAAACATTACTTGAACAAAAGTTACAGTCCTCGATCGGAATGGGGAGAGGGATTGCGCAAGTGGTTTTCACTGATTGACAACAATCAGCTATAGCACAAAGACGTAATTAGATAATACTAAAATATAATGAATAACTGGTGCCAAAAATTAATACAATCTACCTTCATCTTTCATTAAATAAACAAGGGATTTGATTTAGTCAAATTGTTGAAATGAAACCAGACTTATTAATTTCAGATGACGGTTTTTCCGCCTGTAGGAACCATTGAAGAAAACTTACGCAATGTCGATTTCAAAGCTCACATTTCAAATTCTTTCAATAAAATGCAAGGTAGAAGTATTGAGCTGAATGCCAAAATAAAAACCATTACAACCTAATGTTCAAAACTCACATTTCAACCTAATGCATGGTAAGAGTAGTGAGCTCAATGCCAAAATAATAAATCTTTACAACCTATGTTCTCAAGCACTAATGAAGTGATTGTGCATAAGCACATGCACAAGTGTTCATGCAGAATGAACTCAAGTTTGAAAGATGGACTAGCAAAACAAAAACCATGATTGCAACAATGGTGGACTAATTAAAAATATTAACATAACAAAACTCGGTACTATTAAGAAGTTCAAAAAGAGAAACAAGATTAGTGATAAAGAATATTCATTATTAATTCACATGAATTAACCAACTGGTTGAAGAAGTATAATATGAAAACCTTGGAAGATTACAACAAGGTTGCCATCGTGAAGTGCGGTTAAATAGAATTACAATAATTCATCAAAAGAAAGGACCTACTTGTCATCCATTGTAAGAACTGAGGCATGCCTATTGATAACAGGTCAAGGTAAAAACTTCAGGCAAAGATTCAGCTAAACTAGGACCGTCCAACCAACATATATTGCAAATTGATGTTACTCAATTCACCTAAGCCCCAACCCAAACTAATTGGGGATCAATTATGTGAATTGCTTTTGTCTATTCTCTTTATATATTAACTATTATACATCAAGCCTTCCATGCATGTCAGGATACTAATAATTTTTTACCACTTCAGGCCCTAGTCCAAGTTATTTTTTGTTTTAAGTTCTATGATAAAATCTTAAACCAGCTTCACTCCACAACACGAGACTAACTACAATTCAGATATATCAATGCCATGAAGATGGTCGATAGCTACTGTAACATTACCAAGTTTCGTTCCAACAAGAATAACCGGAACTCCAGGTGCATAATGCTTCAGTTCAGGAATCCACTGAAACGGAAAGCAAGCACACAATTTATCAGCACCTAAAAATTGTAAGTAAACTGTTTTACAGAAGTCATTATCTCGGAAAACAAACCATTGATATGACATAACCTTTTTGGCAACATTTTCATAGCTGGCCTTGCTGATTAAAGAGAATGCCAGAATAAAGACATCTGCACCTCGATAGCTTAAAGGTCTTAATCGATTGTAATCCTCCTGACCTGTTCAAATTCAATAGATAAATACTGGAGCAGGAATTAACTCCCAGATAAATGAATGGGAATAATTTTTAAAAACAATTTCAAAGTTACCAGCAGTATCCCATAATCCTAGATTAACAGTGCTCCCATCCACAACCACATTTGCACTGAAATTGTCAAAAACAGTTGGTACATAATCCTGTTTTCATTCACAACAGAAAAAAGAAATTAATGAATGACTTAAGCCAGCATATGTCCAATGAATCAAAAGCAAACAAAATCCCATTAAGCAACACACTGCACAGTATTATGAGAATTGACCAATTGGCCACTAGACTTTGAACCATATAAAGAAATTTGATATTGAACGCATAAACAGAATGCACAGGATCCAAGGCCTGATAAAGCATCGAGAAGGATTTCTCTGTCAAGACCTTCCTGAGAAATCATGATGAATAATCACCAATGTAGATAATTACAAGGCACAGTGCAAATCCAGATTACAAAATGAATATATTAGAGTGGCCAAAGCGCATCAATGACTCCCTTCCCTCTTGCTCCGTTGCTGAAGTATGAAGCTACAGCCTGTACCAACTCTACCCACCCCTTTAACGCTAAAGCTATAGTCCATAAACCTCATGCGGTGTGACAAGCATTTTCAGCACGGATACGTATTGTGAAGCGAAGAAATTTAAGATTATGCCAAAATATTAAAGCGCACACACACACACAGAATGGTACTCTAGAAGAAAATCTTTACATGTATAGTTTCTGGTAGCAAAGTAAGCTATTGTCTGAATCCCATGTCTAAACCTATTATCTGAATTTCTTTTCATGTAAAGTAAGCTCCACAAACACCAAATTGTGGCTCAGAACAAGAAATGGCTTAAAATAGAATTCTTAAGCTGCGTCAGTAGAGCTGATCCAAGTACCGCATACATTGAAAACCCCAAAATTGAAATTCAAATCAAGTGTCTAACCTAATTCTGTAGTACATACAATGTTGGCGAAAAAGATAACATTTTGTCCAAGAGAGCGTGCGTTAAAGAGAAGCTGTAAATAACACGGCTCTAACATAAATTATTCCATAAAGCAAAAGGAAGTATCTTTCAAGGAAAGAAATGAAAATAGAGAGAGCGAAAAATTACAGAAGAGGCAAAACGGCCACATAAAGAGAGAGAGAGAGAGAGAGAGAGAGAGAGAGAGAGAGGTTACCGTAGGGAAGGTGTTGCTGGTGTAGGAAATAAGCATGCAGGTCTTTCCGACGGCACCATCGCCGACGGTGACGCACTTAATGAACCTAGAGGCACTCATTTCTGCCACCCGATCTCTTTCCCCACTCTTACTAATAAAACTATCAGTAACGTTCTTCAATAAAAGCAATGCCCTTGGCGTTGCCTATCTTTTTGTTCTGATTCTTTATATCCGAAATCAATTTTCGACTGATAATTGGTCATCACCAGCTCAACGATTTTTTAAAAAAACTGTATTTACATGTACATTGACAGACACCACCAAGAACCCTAAACGGAGATTCAGATTGAAAGCATTAATAACCCTAATGCGATGCGATGCGATGCGAGAAGAGAAAGAGCAAAAAGAGAGAGATGGTGAAGAGAAGAGGATGTTTTGATTGGAGCCTACGGGAATGGAAAGGAAAGGGATTTGCGGTTGAAGAGTTAGGCTGACCTAGACAACTCCTGCCAGCTATGTATCTAACCACTTCTTTATCATTTTCTTTTTAATTTTTACCCCTCACAAATGATTATATTATCATTTCCACATTTTCATTCTTTTTTCTTAATTCAATATTTTGAGTAACTAATAAAAATAAATAAATCAATTAATTTAACAATTTTCATAGTCAAAATTCATTGCAATGCAATTCAATTCATTAATTTAACTTTTTGATGAGCCCTTCAAATGTGTATTTATATTGACTGAGATCCTATTTTCATGATTGCAAATTACTTAAAAAGTGCTTTATTTGCAATATTTCTATACTTCCAATATTTTTTTAACATAATTTAGATGTTTTTATAACATACCGAATTGCTCAATGACTAGTAAAATGTTCCATCTTATATGAGAACTAAAAATAAACTTATCGACCATTATATTTAAAATTATATTAGAATACGTTAAAATCGATTTTACAAAACTTTCATCCAAATTACAATTAAATGAATTTAACTTGTGAAGGGTTAAAAAAAATCATAAAATAACAACATTTATCTTCTTTAGAACTATGAAAAATAATTCTAATTAGGGGTTTTGTTGATTTCTTTGTTTTTGAATTGTTGGGCAATGAGTAGATGTAAACAAGCTATGGCCAAGGCATTAATGGTGTAGATGGGCAGAATTGTGCAGGCAATAAATAGTAGTAATGGTAAGCATTAAAAGTGCCGTTATTGCCAGGTCTCTTTACATGTAAGAAAACTGAATGTTTACTCATTTTCAGCAATCCACTTCCAAACTTCTATGCATCAATGCCTGCAGAATTTAAACAATCGAATTGCCCTTGCCGACGAACATTTCTTGGCTTTCAATAATAATAAATAAAAACATTCCCCTCTCTCTTTTTTCAAATCTAAGTCATTTAAAATTTTTCATGAAATCTATTAATTCTCATAAATTATATTATTATCGAAATAAATGATGATAAAAATAAAAAATAATTTATATTTTGAAATAAAACAATTATCTATTTATATTTTAATTGGGATGACCTAATTAATTAGACAAAATCATAGTGGTTAGCTGGAATGGCCCCTTCGTTTTAAACTCCTTTTTGACTCAAAACACCCAAATCAAGTTAGTTCTTTCTCTCGAGTCTTGAGTATTGACCCATATAATAATAATGATTGGTGATAATAACGTAAACGTGGAAGGCATTTTGCTGTTTTCATTTCATAATCTTGTTTATTACTGTTGAATAATAATGGAATCCAGAGGACGTGCCCTGCTCTAATATCCAAATGGCATGTCATTGTTAGGCAAAAATCTACAGTGCGTGGCGTGGCTCCGCTCCATGTTGTGTTTCTTCTCTTTGTTTTCGTTTTGTCTTAAATGGGATAATTAACAGAAAAGAAAGATAAAAATACATCATCGGCCATGCAAATGCAACTTCAAAAATATTAAATTCAGTCGAGGTTGGATTTGGTACAATATAAATAAATTTATTAAGAATGTAATGTCATTCCAACCCCACTAATTGCGCAATTGAGAAAGCACATGGCCAAACTTTTGTAGCCCCATGTGGCTTTGCCCTTACTAGGAGTTAGGATTAGACCCACCAAACCCCTCAACAGCTTTCTTAATCAATTTTAGTGTGTGGATGTTATAGCCTTATAGGTGAGATTCCTCGATTACTTAATCATAACGTTCTTAAAAAAACCCATTAAAATCTTTCAAAAAACCTTTAAAAAATAAGTTGTTAAACCAGACAAATTGATTGATTGAATTGATTAAATGTCTTGGCTTTATTCTTTTCTTCTCTGGGCTTCTTTCCATTGTTATTATAGCAGGCTTATTGTGTTTTGCCTTTTCTTGGGCTTTTTCTATACAAGAAAGTCTTGGCCCAACCTTTTTCTTTAGGCAACAATGAAATCATTTCATTTTGATCAATTGAAAGAAAATGAAGCACTCTCCATGAGTCAAAAATAAAGCAATTGCAGTATCATTTATCAACATCTTGCAATCAATATCACTTCATATTTCAGCATATCCAAGTATACATATCTCTTGTAAAATATTAACTTTGCAAACAAACTTAGTGCTTGAAGAAAACGCACGATTTTAAAGGGAGCATACCTTCTTTTATAGCAGCCAAGCTTTGTTAGGCTTGGAGTCCTCATTACTCGGTGTTTGAGTTGTGGAAGACGATTAATTATGACTCTGTGCTCTTCTCCTGTTGTAGGCTTACTAGTTGCCTGTAAATGCTATCAGGTTTTCCCATGAGCTGCATGTGGCTGCCAATTTCAGCCACCCGCCCATTTTGTAGCACAGCAATACTATCTGCGTTACGAATGGTTGATAATCTGTGGGCTACCAGAACTGTTGTTCGCCCTTCCATAAGCATATCCAAGGCCTCTTGAACCACCTTCTCTGATGTTGTATCTAATGCACTAGTAGCTTCATCCAAAAGAAGAATGGAAGGGTCCTTCAGTATTGCTCGAGCAATTGCAACTCTCTGTTTCTGCCCCCCAGATAACTGCAGTCCCCTATTGCCCACATGAGTTTGATAGCCTTCAGGCATTCTGCTGATGAATCCATGAGCATTTGCTGCCTTGGCTGCTTTCATTATCTCCATTTCTGAGGCATTTTCATTCCCATACTTGATGTTTTCATAAATAGTTGTGGAGAACAGTGCTGGCTCCTGCTGAACCAAACCTATTTTTAGCCTTAGGGATTTCAAGTTTAAGCTTTTAATGTCACATCCATCAATCAGAACTGTTCCAGAAATGGGGTCGTAGAATCTCAATATCAGCGAGATTATAGTACTCTTGCCTGATCCACTTTGGCCCACTACAGCCAGACTTTTGCCTGCTGGAACTGTGAGATTTAAACGCTCAAAAATAGTAATATGTGGCCTGGCAGGGTACTTGAAGGTCACGTTCCTGAATTCTATATCCCCATTGATATAAGTCACCACCTTCGATGTGGAATTGTTAGGATCTATAGCTGTTTTTCTATGGATAATAGTGAAAACTGACTCGAGTGCTTGTGAACCCTTCACAATATCTGGTGCAAGGGCAAGTGTTTCTGCTACAGACAATGCAGTGACTATCAAGACCATGAAAGACTTTGTGATGTGTCCGAAATTTGATTCTTTGTGTGTGATTAAGACTGATGCATACCAAAGACCAAGTGCATAGGAACCAAAAGCAAAAAGCTGGGTGAGGCCATAGCCAAAACCCGACATGTGTCCCCGTAAGAGTGCTTGCTTGTTTGGTTTGTTAAGTTGAGAGGCAAACTCAAAAGAGATTCGTTCTTCAGCCCCAAATGCAGCGACAGTACGAATATTGGTTAGTGCTTCACGAGCCAGAGAAGTTGCTTTAGAGTATGCTTGATAGTCTCCTCCAAACCCCTTGAGAAATAGTAGCTGCAATTTGAAAACGAGGGAACTTCAAGTGTGAGGATGTTGACAATGCATTCTAAATCAGTCTAAAGTAAATCATCAATCTGATCTCAAGGACATACCTCTGCTATGGAAGCTCCAATAAGCAGAGGGAATGAGGCAACAACAACAGCTGCAATGCGCCAACTTAATGTAAAGGCAATAACACATGCTGTAGCTGTGAGTGCAACATTCTGCACAATCGTCGAGAGACGGTCAGCTAGAGCACTTCGTACCAAGGTTGCATCAGCAGCTAAAGTTGATGTGAGTGAGCCGGTATTATTTTCATCTAAGTCAAACCAGCCAATCTCGTTGGAAAGTATAGCTGCAGTGGAAACAAGAAAAAGTTTCAGAATAATCTAAATTAAGAAAAAAAATCTGAACAATTGATAAGCAACCAGAGGGGTGAAACACGAGTAAACGAACAGAAAAAGCACCTGTGAACATTGATAAGCGAACACGAGCGGTAAGACGCTCTCCCATCAATGTATAGAAGTAGTGTTGCAGAAGATATATAGGAATGGTAACAACAGCCAATCCAACAAAAATAAAAGCTACCCGTCGAATCTCATGTTTCATTTCAGAGACATCAGGGGAATAAAATGCTGTCAGGACATGAGAAATCAAAAGGGCAAACAGAGGAGCTTCCATGCCACCCAGAATTGCACCCACTGACCCAAGCAGTGCATAAGGCCACTCTGGTGCATTTAATTTTACTAGTTCCCCAATTGTTGGGGTGGCAGAATACATGCTTTCATGGTCTGACTGCCCCTCTCTTTTTGAGATTGATTTAAAATCCTGCTGGTTATTTTGACCATGGGAAAGTTCTCGAAAGCTGGGACTCCTGACAGCTTCAGAATGATCCATTGAACTTGAATGTGTCGGATGTTCTGACACTTGCAAGCTCACAAGAGTTGCATACTCTCCTCCCTTAGATATCAAGTCCAAATGGTTCCCACTCTCAGCAACTTGACCATTCTTCAAGACAATGATGCTATCAACATCTCGAATAGTGGATAGGCGGTGAGCGACAATGATCGTAGTCCGATATGACATGATTTTATCCAGGGCCTGCTGAACAATAAGCTCTGATTCTGCATCAAGAGCACTTGTAGCCTCATCTAAAAGTAATATCCTTGGGTTTCTCAGCACTGCTCTTGCTATAGCTATTCTTTGCTTTTGTCCACCAGAAAGCTGAGTTCCTCCCTCTCCCACCTAGATTCGAGAAGCATCAAACATATCAGAAAGAAATTCAAAAAGATCGATTCTTTAATGATAAATTCTATCATGTCTTTCCCCTCTTAAAACTAGGCTTTTCTCAAGCCTCATTTGCTTAGGCTTTTCCCCTCTGATAGGGCTCACCTGAGTATGATAGCCATCAGGTAATTGTTGAATAAAAGAATGTGCATTAGCGGCTTCGGCAGCTTGAATAACTTGACTCATACTTGCAGCTTCTTTACCAAACAGAATATTGTCAGCTATAGTTGTGGCAAATAATGCTGGTTCCTGACTCACCAATCCCATCTGTTCTCTCAGCCATTTCAAGCGAAGAGCCTTAATATCATGTCCATCCAATAATATTTTACCTAATGAATTTTAAACATCAAAAGTAATGAACTTCACTTGTTGGATCTTGCAAATCCTGAAATGGAAATAGCCTCTTTAATGATAGCATAGATACCTGAATTAGGATCATAGAAACGTTGAACCATAGATATAATCGTGCTCTTTCCTGAGCCACTGGGACCAACAACTGCAAAGGTCTTCCCTGCACTTATGGAAAAGCTTAAATTTTCAAAGACCTTACCGGTCCGTGAAGGGTAAGTGAAACAAACATTGCAAAACTCAATTTTCCCATCTATTTTTGGCAATTCTGCCCCATCTTCTGAAATTTTAGAAGGATTGGAGTCTGTTTTAATCATGCTAATGATATTGGCAGCTGCAGCTCGTCCTTTAGCTATAGCAGCAAGGTTTGGAGTAGCTTGACCAAGAGCACTGTAAACACAAAAAGCCTATTTTCATCAGCATAAGACTGGATAACCAGTAATAAAACCTCAGGACTAGTTGCTAATATCACTCAAAGTGCACTTACAATCCACTGAAAATGACATTAATAATCATTGTGAATGCTTTTGCTCCATTTGTAACGTGATGCCTGACCAGTATGCTAGCATACCAGAGAAGCAACGCCCAAGCACAAAACAATAGCCCATATGTAAACCCCACACCAACTCCTTTTGCAACCCCACCTTTCTTCCCTACTTTGAGCGCTTTCTTAAGATACCTAGAGTAAGTTTCAATTGCTTTATCCTCTCCTACAAAAGAGTATACAGTGCGGATTTGCGAAATAACCTGGTTTATGAAAAAGATAAAAATTCTGGCTTCAGTATAAGCAAGTAATTCAATATCAGTCAGGAAGCCACAAAAAGCTAATAATTTTTAACAAGAGGCAAGTGATATACCTCATCTGCAACCTTGCCAGCTTCAGCATAAGCAGCCTCACCTTTTTCTGATAAGGTAGACATAATTATAGTATAAGCTCCTCCGGCAACAGCAATTAATGGAACCACCGCCAAGGTGAGGAGAGTAAGTTGCCATACTGATGCAAATCCAACGGCAAATCCAACAACAAATTGAGAAAGGTAGCGTATGGCATGGCCTGTCTGCATCAACAAACAAAAGAAATGGTTTGAGAAAGTTACTTGTCAAACTGGTACCCTACGAATTCAAGCTGATATTTTCCAGTTACCTTGTCGCCTATTGCATCTTGCACTAGTATTGCATCGCTGGAAATGTGAAATATAATGTTGGAGTCTCCAGCTTCTGTGTCAAAAAAATTCATATCTTTTTTAAGCACAGACTGGAGATACTTGAGACGCAAACGAGAAGTCTGTCTCTCCCCAGTTTGCATCCAAAATGCAACACCTGAAAAATGCAAGATCAACAACAGTGGTGAACAGTTTCCTGAAAAAATTTGTCTGCCAGATTGAGTTTGAAATCATGAAACATACCCATCCATGCTGATACAAAAACAGCAAGCCCCAGATACACTAAATACAAGGCATGCTGCAATAAAGATATATATCAAAAATTTTATTTTCATGCAAAATAAAATGCAATAATTTATGCTAGGAATATGAAGCAAAGCAAATCACTAAGCTTTTTCTATTATCGTTTATAACCCTATTAGGCCATTACCAGAGCCTGTTAAAAACACTTGAAAAAGTAATAATGTAATAACAGTGACTTTTAATGAGCTAGGCCTTCAAGTAATATAAAGCAAACAAGAAATTAAAATATTACAACATATCTGTAGAGGATTGAGTTGAGATTGTACCTGGGAGATCTTTGAAGACATTTTATGAGGATCCAAAGCTAAATTCCCTAGAGAGTCGATCATACGACCAAAAAAAATAAAAAATACAGGGAGTGCTGCACCATGGATGCATGACCCAAGACTTCCCACAAACATCAACAAATAGTCAATTTTATCAGCAGCAAAAAATAAACCAAAGAACGAAACAGTTGGACTTGAGCTTTTGCTCGACGACGGTTGGTCCATGTTTTTCGGATGTGAATTGTGGTCCAAAACCTGATCAGACGAATGCTCCAACTCTTCCATTGGCAAAATGCAGAAAATAGATAAAGAGAAACAAAAAAACGAAAGTGAAGCAGAAAAGAAAGAAAGACTTGTTCAGTTGTTTGAGACACACAGAATCCGTGGAAGATGAGCAGTCCATTCCCGCCAATAAATGTAGAGGCTTTTTCAACTTAGCTGGCCAACTAAAAACTCGGCTCCTTAATTATCTTTTGAATTTAAAGATTGCTTGATTGGTCAAGGAATGGTGTTCGAGGGACTAACGTCGAACACTCTCAAATCATAATTTTCAAATTTCAATTAGCCGCTTTTGTAGCTTCCATCATTCATTTCCCTGTCCTTATTTTGCGTTTCTTAGTAAGTATTCACGAATGCGTCAGTAACTGTAATTAGAATACAATTATATATATATATATATCTTCAAAAAAAAAAAAAAAATTATTTTGCGTTATTAGTAAGTATTCACGAATGCTTCCAGTAACTTAATTAGTATACAATTATATAGTCTATATTATAATATCGTCAAAACAAAAAAAAAAAATATAATTCTATATTACAGGAAGTGGCCTAAAATATCCTTCAGACAATAGACGGAACGTGGAAAAAATATATATATATATATATACAGGGAATGGCCTAAATCCCTATCGACAATAGACGGAAAGTGGGGAGCCAGTTCATTCGACAAACACCTTCTGTTTAGGTAGAGTACTAGCTAGGGAAGTTCGCACATGAGCTTCAGCCGCTTTCTCAACTGCATTTACCATTAATGCGACTCCGTCGTCCATCACCACAAAATCAAAACAAAATAGGTCATTCCTTTTGTGGAGCCACTGCATCTCATTCCTTGTGTGGTAAACGTTACGAAGGTTTACTGTACATCCAATTTCCATCTCTTTCCATGTCTCCCCCCCAGGCTCCAACAATTATGGCCAAAGAAATTTACGAGCTGAGCAGTGCTGGATAGATTTGAAAGGAACGGGCCTAATGGGCGCCTATGTCTTGGGCCTCTTGTCCAGCAAATGAAACTGCCTGCTAGGGCCGAACGTTAATAGATATGGGCTAGCTTGTGGTTCTTACTACATATATAGTCCACATTATTTGTCGAGATATACTATAGAAAATTGCTACAAAATATTGAAAATTCAAAATTAAAAAATGTTTAAATATTCTTATCTAGACAAAGAAAATGTTCTCAGTGTAGAAAATAAATCAAATGGCACTTGGAGAGAGTGGATTGTACAATATCTTCGTTCTTTTTTATAAAGGCTGTTTTTGTTAATTCATTCATGACTTTCACGTTACAAGGAGTGCAATTTGGACCTTTGTTAATACCAGAACTTAGAAATCGTTGCTTGTTTTGTGCAATTTGCTGGAAATATGCAAAGTGGCTGAGGGGAAAATAAAAATTACACACAGATTCAGATATAAATAGCATTTTATAATTCTTTTTAAGAGAAATGAAAAAGAAAGACACGGCAGCTATGCCTTTACTATAGCTTTGGTTTGTGCACCCCAATTCAAAAACGCGGCGGTGATCACAAACTCCCTCCACTGACTAAAACCAGACAAAAACGACAAAAAAACAAAAGGAAAAAGGAAAAACGACATTACAGTAAGAAATTCATAACCAAACAAAGCCCACTCTCCAATAATTGATTATGCTTTTATTTACAGGGAAGATCCAAAAGCCTGCCAACTTCGTTACCAATCACACAATGTTAATTCACCGTAGACGTAGAAGTCGCCGGAGATTATCTGTTGCGCCGTCATCCACTCCGGCGGCTTCTGCAGTGCAACTGAGTTTTGGCCTCATAGAAAACTTTGGCAACGGTAAACTGCTAGGAGGTGGGGATAGTGTAAATACCGTACTTGAAAAACTCTCCAAATCTTTGATTCCAATGGTATTACCTGCCACTGAAAAATACGATGGTGATGATGATATAACCTTAGAAATATCTTTTGGTAAATCTTTCGGGTCGGGTCCTAATGGTGCAGTTGACACAGTTACAAAAGACTTCGCCGATAGTTTATCACGGGTCACCTTCGAATCCTGGCTAGGCTCTTCTCTTTTGGTGATTGGCTGTTTAGATTTCTTAGGAGTAAGCGATTGATCTCTGGTTCGATTTGTTTTTCTAGAAATAGGAGGGCAAGAGATGTCTCGGGTTCGAGACGGGAGAGAGTTATAAGGTCTGGAAATCGGAAGAGGAAGGAGAGGTGGCTGCGTTTGTCTTTGAATTTGCTGTGGATAGAGAATGGAAAATGAAGGAGGGCAAGAAAAGGAAAGAGAAGGCGGAGGAGCAAACAAAAGGCCACTTCCATGGATATTGTTGTTGTTTGTGGGAGCCAAATTTTCAGTGGATCTTGAAACAAAACTTCGAGTGTTTCTCTTTGATTGGTTTTTCATTTGCTTGTGAGAGATTGATTGATCGGCAGAGGATGGAACAAAAATTGCCTCCATAGTTTTGAAATTGCAGTTTGTTTTTAATATATCTATAGAGAAAATTAATTAAACAGAAGGAGATATCCTCAAATATAAACAAGAAAAATGCAATAGAGAAGGAAAGGACAAAGATCTTGAAAAACAAAGCGATCAGAGGCCCTGAAATTTTCTTACAACAATAACTCTATATAACAGAGGGAAAATCCTTTAATATTTTCTCGAGAAAGTAGCTAAAAATTTTTCCAAATATAAAAGAAAAGATCTTTAAAGATGATAATACATAGCGCTATTGAACAAGACAAGTTTTCGCTCTCACGAAGAGAGAAAATGATAAATCAGATCTTGCGACCTGCGACAAATCTTAAAATCGGGTTTTTATAGATATTTAACTGTTTATGTTTCAGGACTCTGTGCGTCAACTTGGTTCCTCCTTTTATATAAAAAGGGCAGCAACGGCTACTTCATTTTTTATAATTTTGTAAAATTTTTTTACTCATTTTCTTAATGAAAATATCTCCATTACTCCTAATTTACCGACAACCGTTGCGGTCGGCTACCCCTTAGTCCAAGACCGGGGACACTGTAGGGCGGCAACCGCCGACGCAATGAAGATCGTCGGATATTATTTAAGAAATAGCCGTTGAGAGCATTATGACCGTTGATTATACCCTCGGTTATTCGAACTTTGTCTCGTGAGATAAGAACTAGAAGACTCTTAGCCATACACGTAATCAACGGTATGGGGCCCACGGTATTTTGTTAAACAAAATTAAAAAAATTGTTGTTCGAGTCTGTATGACTTCGAGTGCGGGGAATAAGTGAAAGCAACACAAATTGAGTAAAAAGATTGATTTTTAGGCGTTGGTGGTCCTACACTAACCCTGCAGAGCTGGGCTCGTCGTTTTTCTTACACGTGGCAGAATAAGAGCCATTCAATCGACATGGCTTCGTTGATTGCCAGTGAATTTTCACTAGACTAAAATAAAATCATAGAATAGTCATTTTCAAGCCAATTATAATCAAATCAAATTTAAAAATACATATTATTCCATATGATATTTAACATTAGCCAATCGCATTGCTCCAATCCTAATGTTTCATTGATCTTTTGTTTGTTTTGGGTCCCATCATCATATTTTAAATTTAAACTAATTGTCTGACGGCTATATAATATCAAATATATGCATCCTATTGGTAGTTAACTACTCGTAAATAATTTTGGTTGAAATAATTGAAAATGACTAGCGATGTTATTTTTCTCCGAGAGACACAGAGTTCTTCTCAGCTCTCAACCGCCCAAAGAAATTTGTTTTCTACTGTGTGGAGTAGCGTTGACAATTTCAAAACTGAACTCTCAAATCTTTTCTGATTAATTAAAAACAAAGCATCTTAACAGACTTTTTCTTGCATCCATCAACAGTTCAACATTTCCATTAACGATCTGAAATTTGGTATTCTAGAAATGGCCATAGCGAATCAGAGTATCAGAGTTATGGCACATGGGATATTACGTTGGTAGTTGCAACTTGTGCACCGTCCATTTCATTAAGCCCACGTTCGTCGTTCAAGAAAGGGAAAGACGCAGCTATCTTAAAGATAAAGAAGGTAAGTTATAGATTAACACGTAATCAACTTTGTATTTATATGCTTTTAAAATTAAAATAAAAAAATAAAACGTTGGTTCTCATTTTATTAATAATAATAATTTCCGGTTATTTTATAGTTAGGTTCATCTGATTTTGCTGCCCAACATAAGAATGTATGTAGTAACCTTCACGTGAGACCTAAAAAAAAAAAACAAAAAGAAATTGGGAAGAAAAAGGAGGTCTCACATCATCTGAATGGAGTTCCCTGTTAGGTCGTGGATTGATTGGATACCATTATAAAAATATATTTTTATTAATATTTTTCATCATTTATTAAAAAAAAGATAAATTAAAATAAAATTTTAATTAATTATTATAATATGCTGTTGGTGTAAAAGAAAAGGGGAGCATTTTCATGTTATAAAGTAAAATTTTATTGCTCATGAGTGACATAAAGGGGAAGGACCATATACTATAGTGCATCGATCAATAATAAAGATGAAAGAGGAAATAAAAAAAAGGAAAGGTCGGTTTCTTAAAAGAATGGTCAAATGATAAAAGCTAAATCTGTTTTTCTTTTTCTTTTTTTTTTTTTTTTTTTTTTTTAAATCTGTTGTATTCTTATCGTTTATTTTTTTTTTTGTTATGTTTTGCACCTATTATGAATTTTTTTTTTTTTTTTTTTTTTTTTTGCACCTTTTATGGATAAAATCCAGGTCATCATGTTCCCTCAAAATTTACCATATTTAGACATTAGTAAGTGAAGTTTCAGATTCTTCATTATTGTTTGATAAATGGGCTTTCTTAATTGTATTTGTTCAGTTCTTAGTGGACTTGTCTCACCTTAGGCCCAACATAGAGAGATTGCAAGGATTTCTATACTAAAGCCTTAATATAGGCCTAGTTGGGCTTTTCATTTTTAGGTTGTAAAGAGGTAGATGGCGACACGTATTGCCCCCTCAAAATTTCATTGTCTTTGTCGACTTTCTTCTGTCACTAAAAATGCCAATTCTTTCCACTGTAATAGATACTTGTTTTTCTCCAAGTAGTTGGTCACTAAAGTCTACATTGTCTATCAACTATCATAACTGAAAATGACAGTTCATTCAAACTCCACCACAATAAATCCTCATCGTCCGTTTATCAATCTCTCTTCCCATTTTGCCCTTTCTAATTACTACATTAACATTTGACACTAGGTTCAACTTGCACCTACACGGTATTTTCTCGAAATATAAATTATTTTTTGGTGATTATTTTGTTTTAAAATATAAATCATTTTGAGTATTTTAAGAAGCAATAAATAATATTTTTTCAATATTACCCTTATTTAGATTAGTTATAATAAATATTTTCATAAGTAAATATTGATTTTGAGATAAATGATAATTTAATCAAATTATCCTTGAGTTTATTATAATTTGTAAATATTGATTTTGAGATAAATGATAATTTAATCAAATTATCCTTGAGTTTATTATAATTTATAATAATTAATTACTTATTTAATCCCTGTGTAAAAATCTTAAACGATTTATATTTTGAGACAAAAAAATAATATATAAACATAATTATATATTAAATCTTAAACTACTTATATTTTGAGACAAAGAAAATAATATATAAAAATAATTATATATTAAATATTTATTTTATATCACAGTAACAATCATTATTAAAATTTTATAAAAAATACCAATAATAATCAATTATCTATCGTGAATTATCATCCATCAGCCACTGGCATCACAAATAGTAAAATCAAACCGTCTATGGTTGTTTTTGGGTGGGTCACTGATTTGCAAGGAAATGGCAAAGATAATCATTGTGTAAAAGTGGGTTGAGCTGGTAGTTCAGGTGTGGGGTTGCAATGGTGGGATCTAAGCCCATTAAAGTATATGGTGGCTTCAATTGGGCCTAGACTGGCCCAGTATCTCAACAAGTTCATCGGAAAATAATTCTCTTTAACTTATCAAAGAAAAAGAAGCTATTTTATGTGTATATATATGAAAGGAAGGTTTCCGGATATCTAAAAAAGTTACATTATAATATGAATGCGACGTGATGAAATTATTGGGCTTAATTTTGTCGTTTGGATTAGTTCCAAAAAAACATCAACTTTGAATAAAAATTGCTAACTTGTTAGGGGTAAACAGATAAATATTTCAATTTGATATTTAATTTCAGTTTTATTTAAATTGATCAATTCAGAAAAAAAATTTTAAATTTACAGACAAGGGACTGGAAATCAAGGAATAGTCTGAAAGTCGAAAACGGCAAAAGAATATCTCCTGGAATGTAACGATTAATCAAGAATTAAAAAAAAGAAAGAAAGAAAGGAAGGAAGAAAAAAACAAAAAAAAAAAAAAAAAGGAAGGAAGAAACAAAAAAAAAAAAAAAGCAAAACAGTAAAAGGTCAGTTTTTTTTTTTTTTTTTTTTAATAATCAATAATTTTCTTTCCTTTAAGTTTTTTTTTTTTTTTTTTTTTAATAATCAATAATTTTCTTTCCTTTATCCAACAACAAATGTAATCACAGCAGCAACAGTGTCTTTAAGATGGCAAATTCAGCAACCAATCAAAACATAACATTTCGGATCACAAAATATCCATTTCGAACTTGCCGACATTGCCCAAACATCTCGCGGGTGAACATTTCGGTTTCAAGCCGTTGTTAAAAGAAAACCAAAATGGTTCGTTAAACGTAAAAGATTGGCCACAAGAATAAATGCGCTCCTTTATTCGTTATTACTCTTCACTTACCTGATAAAGAGCAGTACAGGGAAAGATAGAGAGTCTTATACACGGCCTCTACGCTCTTTCATTAAGCTGGTTTCTTGATTTTGTGTTCCTTTCGTGTTTCAAGTACTGGGTTTGGCTTTTTTGGGAGGTGAAATAGTTAATTGGAGGTTACAGTTTCCTAAGGAGATTTGCAGATGGGTATTTTAAGTACTGTACTGGGTTTTTGTGGTTTTGGGGTGGGAACTTCAATCGGGGCTGTGATTGGATACTACATGTTCATCTACTTTCAGCCAACTGATGTCAAGGTCAGTTTTCTATTCTCTCAATAGTCAACATTTCAGATCTTGTTTCTTTGTAGGTTTGTTTGCTTATTACTCGATGTGTTTGACTTAATAGTTCCTTTTAGATTTCCTTGTTTGGACTGCAATGAGTGTTTGCTAATTCTGTATATTCACTCGATTTAGATACAGATAAGAAGTAGGAAAGTATTTCGAGCTCATTTTGTATGTTGAGATGGATATAACTTCATAACTCTTAATATTCAAGGGCTGTACTGTTTGTGGTCAACAATACTGTACTTTTATGCGGCCAATTTGAATTTTACCTGCTCTATTAGAGTTTGCTTGCTCTGTCCTGGTCCATTTTCCTTCAATGGTGACTGAAACATTGTATAAGCTTACCTCCTATTTGAAGAAAGTTAATCCTGACATTTTTCCAAGGTTAGCGGCAGTGTGTCTTTGAACTTGCCTTGTTGAATTGATTTTTCTACCATTTTGGTTGTCTTCGGAATTATGACTGTCATGTGGTGTAGGATCTTCTCGGTTTAGGAGACTCCAATGCCTTAGATTCAAAGACAGAGTATTTAGGAATAATTGTTGTGACATAAATATGCAGAGTGTACTTGATGGGTGGTTTGATCTTCTGAGGCATCAGATGATTGCCCTTGCATTTCTATTTGAAAAAAAGAAGTTAAGGATGGAACAGATAATTAAACTAGTAATAATGTTCTGATTTAAGGGTTTAGTAAGAATAAATGAATTGAAATTTTCATGCTTAATTTATCTGAAGAACATAGGGAAAAATTAATTTTATTATTTATTTATTTATTTAGATTGGTATATTGAACTTTTCAATATATACATAAATGCATTTCTAGTAAGCTGAATGCTTCATGGTACCGTATCCACATTGTCTTTTTTTTTTTTTTTTTCCCATGGTACCGTAATCCCCACATTGCTCTTTTTTTTTTTTTTTTTCCTCTTGAAAGGGAATAGTTTAAACATATATTTCATATCATAAACTTACTGAAATTCTTCAGGAATTCCTGTAATTCGTCTTTAGTTTTTTTTTTTTTTTTTTTTCCTCTTGAAGGAATAGTTTAAACATATATTCTCATATCATAAACTTACTGAATTCTTCAGGATCCTGTAATTCGTCCTTTAGTTGAACAAGAATCGAAAACTTTGCAACGACTGCTCCCAGAAATACCCCTTTGGGTGAAAAATCCAGATTATGACCGCGTATGTATTGCTTTTCTATTCTTTCCTTCTCTATTTGGACATGTTGGATCCTGAATGCATTTTGAAAATTTTACAACAAGATTCTCATAGAGTTGTTTTATTTTGGTGAAGATTGACTGGCTTAACAAATTCATTGGGACCATGTGGCCTTACTTGGATACGGTATGTAGTAGAATGATGTTTCAATCTTCAACTGTGGCTTCTGATATTTCTTGTCTACAATTCATTTCCCTTTATGGACATTGCATTGATGCCTCAAGTTTTCTAGGCAATTTGCAAGACTGCAAGGAATATAGCAAAACCCATTATTGCTGAGCAAATTCCAAAATATAAAATTGACTCTGTTGAATTTGAAGAACTTACCTTGGGCTCCCTACCACCGACTTTTCAAGGTTAAGTTGCTCTCTCTCACACATTTGGATGCATGCATATGTATCACATGCATGTGTTCTGCTGAAGTAGAAAAAAATTTGTTTAAAGAACCATGTGGAAAGAGTAAACAGTAATATAAGAAACTCAGCACTAGAAAATAACACAATGAATTTTCTTAAGTTGCATCACAATAACTACTTGCTCTTGGTCTGCATTTAAGGTATATTCATGCCTAAACTTGTCTGTTGTGGAAAAGGTTCTTTCTTTCAAATTATGAATCAATATATATGCACCCAGGTCCAAAAGTTTGGCCTGATAAGTTGACCATTTCACTCATCCTTCTACTTTTTAGCAAGACTCATGACATCTCTGTAGTTAGTTTAGAAATTCTTGCTTTTTGGCAACCAAAGATTGTTAAATGTGCTGGTAATTAGGAATAGTTGAATAATTTGTTGGTGGGTTGAGTGTAATTCAGAGAGAGAACCGAAGAAGCAATGGTCACCTTTATTTTTATTTAGAATGTGGTCTCAGGTTAACTCAACAATTAATAATTCTTGATTTGATGGGAGTGGTGTGGAAATCTGTTGAAGCATAAGAAAATGTTAGAATTATTTTTTTAAAAACTTTGTAACTGTGTCCCGCGTCAACATGAATAACACGCTTCACGCCGGATGCTTATTATAGATAACTGTATGGTTTCCCTGTGAGATTCTCTAAACTCTAGTAAGAAATTTTCAAGACTGGTATGTGTTCATACATAGATCGGTAACACAGATTATCTAGTTACATTGTGCTTCCTTAAATTTGTTTTTGCACTGAATTTTTAGAACAGATCTCACTCCAGGTTGACTTATATGCCAGGAATGAAAGTTTATTTAACTGATGAGAAAGAGCTGATCATTGAACCGTCAGTGAAATGGGCTGGGAATCCAAACATCATTGTTGCAGTTAAAGCATTTGGCTTGAGAGCAACAGTTCAGGTATTTGATAGTGGTACCAAAAACGCACACACACATTAACTATGATTAATGAGAACTATTTCTTGGAGAAATTGTCATCTGCCAAGGAAGTATTAACTTCTTCAGAGCATTTCAGGTGGTTGATCTGCAAGTATTTGCTGCTCCACGCGTCACGCTAAAGCCTCTGGTTCCTGCATTTCCTTGTTTTGCCAATATATTTGTCTCTCTCATGGAAAAGGCATGTTCTAATTGTGAAAGTCATTTTTGTTGTTGGAAAATAATTAAGTTGATAAGGTTGTGTTTTGTTATAGTCTGTATATGCTGAAGTTGGTACTTTCATTTGGTGCTGATGATGCACATATTTTCCTGAAGGATGTTTCTTATCAGAAGAATGATTTACCTAATAAATTCTAATGCTTGATTTGTGTGTTCTATTTCATCAAAATTGTATGAGGATTGAGGCATCTGCAGATTTACTATTGGTTTAGTATCATTATTCTGTATTGTGAAGTATCCTCTCACTTCTCTCTGATTTTGCAGCCCCATGTTGACTTTGGACTGAAATTGCTTGGAGCAGATGCCATGGCCATTCCTGGCCTCTACAGATTTGTCCAGGTGATCATGACTGAATTGTCTTTCATTATTTGATCCTATTTATTTTTCTATGGCAGCATTTCCAGGGTGTTTCTCTATATGGCTTGTCCATGCTTCTCTGCTCTCATTGGCTTCAATTTTTAAAATTGTTATCGCAGAACCCTCTACTTTCACTTTGTTTCCTTAATATTTTGTCATTTCTTATCCAGGAGCTTATAAAAGATCAAGTCGCAAATATGTACTTATGGCCCAAATCCCTGCAAATACCAGTCCTCGATCCTGCAAAGTAATTGTGTTTACTCTCCTTTATTTCCAGTTATGACATAATTCTTTCACTAGGACTGACTAAATTTTCCAAAAATTTCACAGAGCTTCAAAGCGACCTGTTGGGATTCTCACTGTGAAGGTTTTAAGGGCAATGAAGCTTAAAAAGAAAGATCTTCTTGGGGCATCAGACCCTTACGTCAAATTGAAGCTCACTGAAGATAAGCTTCCTTCAAAGAAAACAACTGTGAAGCACAGAAACTTGAACCCTGAATGGAATGAAGAATTTAACCTTGTCGTTAAAGACCCAGAATCCCAGGCCTTGGAGATTAATGTTTATGACTGGGAACAGGTATGTCTCTCAGGTCGTCGTGATGTCCTTACTCCATCACTAGCTTAGGCTTAATGAACTTGTATTTTCTTTTAACCATGACATGTAGTTAAGTAGCAATGTTGAAGAACGTAATATAAGTTTTAAAATAGCCCATGGCTGACCTGTGCAGGTCTCTCCTATGGGACAGTTGCAGTTCTAAAGTGCTGTTTTCATTTCCTTCTCTTCTTGTCTACATCTATGTAATTCTAAATCTTTGTTTGCTTTTATGCAGGTTGGGAAACATGATAAGATGGGTATGAATGTTGTTCCGTTGAAAGAGCTTACACCTGATGAGCCAAAAGTTATGACACTAGAACTGCTGAAAAATATGGACCCAAATGATCCTCAAAATGAGAAGTCACGTGGGCAGATTGTTGTGGAACTGACATACAAACCTTTCAAGGACAATGAAATACCAAATGATACTGAAGATCCAAAGGCTGTAGAAAAGGCTCCTGAAGGAACACCTACTGGTGGTGGCTTGTTTGTGGTTATCGTACATGAAGCTCAAGACGTGGAAGGAAAGCATCATACAAATCCTTATGTGAGATTACTTTTCAGAGGGGAGGAGAGAAAAACTAAGGTAAGCTTGAAGCAGAACCCTTTTAAGAATGAAGTTTACCTTAACAGAGTTGCAATTTTTTAACATTTGCTAGTGCAGGCAGACTCAGGTTCTACATGAGTAGCTTCTTTTAGGAAATAAGTTGCTGAAACCTCAAAGTATTTTAATACATACGATGATGATTTAACTTTTTTAAAGTTCGGATGATTAAAAAAACTGCTACATATTGTCAGCCCATTAATTCTTGTATTCCACATCGATACAGCTTGTGAAGAAAAACAGAGATCCAAGATGGGAGGAGGATTTTCAGTTCATGCTAGAGGAGCCACCCACAAATGATAAACTTCATGTGGAAGTTTGTAGTGCCTCCACAAGGATGGGTCTTCTCCATCCCAAGGTACGCAAGCCATTGCCTTTTCTATCAGATTTTGCCTCGGTATAATCATAAGATTGTAGTAGATCCAGCAATTGAACCTACTTTGAAGTTAAAACTGGTTTCTATTAACAAAAATTTTTGAAATAATATTTTTTATTTTTTCAACTCAACGGGTTGAGTTCTTCTACTTGTGACTTGGAGCTCATGGGTTCGAACCATAGAAAATCAGTGGAAAAATTGCTTATATCTTCCAGAACCCTACAAACTTGGGAACTGGGTCGTCTTTATTCAGCTTTCAAAGTTTTCTTATACTTTTTTATTTTTTCCTCCTTGAATGATAATTTCCGACAGGAAACTTTGGGTTATGTGGATATAAACCTAGCTGATGTGGTTAACAACAAGAGAATCAACGAGAAGTATCATCTTATCGACTCGAGGAATGGTCGGGTTCAAATAGAATTACAGTGGAGAACTTCTTAAAAAAAATGTTGCACTTGGGTAAGTATTTTACAGTGGAGAACTTCGTAAAAAAAAAAAATGCTGCGATTGGGTAAGTATTTCCAGTGGAAAACATTCAGTTGTGCCTGGCTTCTTTTGATGGTGAATTAATGCAGAGTACCATACTCTGTTTTCTGAACCGACTCTGTAATTCACTGTAAGAATCATGTAAAAATGTAATTTTTCTGACACCTGTTCCGAGGGTCAGGGAAATCCGGCATTGTTTTGTCATATAAAGGAAATAAATGACTTTTTTCTTTTTGGTGTAGAATTCTCTCTTCGGACCAGAGGGAAAAGTTCCCCGTCTTTTTCATTTGTGTCCGCAAGTGAGGGGAATTATTTCTGTCATTGAACTTCGACAATAAAATTTCCTTTAAAAAAATGTTCTATTTAACTTTTCCTTTTGGTTGAGTAATTAAAAAATAGTAGAGAATTTTAATGGAAAAACTCTGCAACTGAACTCTACAAAATAGAAGATTTTCATTAATAAATTATACCTAATTATAGACTAAGTTGTAAGTAGTAATAAGCTCGTTTGAAAAATATAAAATTTCCAACATTATGAACTATTACTAAAAAGAATTGGTAACTCTAATCATATTCTTGTTTTATTTTATTCAAAATACTCTGTTATATATATATTTTATTCAAATACTCTTGTTATATATATATATATATATATATTATATATATATGTGGCCGGCTTTGTGGTGCTAGTCAACAGTTACACCCAACTTTTAAAAGTGGATTGGAGGCCCTAATTTAGCAAAAAATGAGATCCAATTAAAGAGGGCTCACTTTAAAAGTAGAGATTGGACGTGTTGGGCCACTGATGAGGATTTTGAACTGATGTCTGCCTAGTGAACAAATGAAAATAGGGCTCAGGCCTATATATGTGGGCCGGCTTTGTGGTGCTAGTCAACAGTTACACCCAACTTTAAAAGTGGATTGGAGGCCCTAATTTAGCAAAAATGAGATCCAATAAGGGCTCACTTTAAAAGTAGAGATGTGACGTGTTGGCCACTGATGAGGATTTTGGACTGATGATTGCCTAGTTGAACAAATGAAATAGGGCTCAGGCTTCTACCATCTATCAATCACACTCCCGTTTCCCAAACTATTCAAAAAGGCCATTGGCTTATTACTAAAATGAGTAAACTTACCCATCATTATTACATATTTCTGTTTTGCTTTTTCACTGGCTTAACCTACTGCCAGTCTACCACCTTAGCCACTGTTCTGCTTCAGGGAAAGATTCTTCTTATCAAGTCCATTCATGGGTTTAGGATCTAAGCACTGTAGTGACTTCCTACTTCACCACCTTGTTTGTTTGGATGAGTATAATACGGAGTGAGATTTAAGTAGTCATGTTTGGGTGTTTAATGAGTTTGGCAATGAGAAAATTTTTAATGGATTGAAGTAGTCATCTTGCAATGGATGAATATTAATGAGTCTGGAAGAAGCATAACAAGTTATTGAAATTGTTTAATGTTTTGATTTGGAAGATCTATTAAGATACAAACATACCTCCAATCAATTTTACTTTAGACATGCCCAAGTTGTCAACATGATAAAAAATAAATTAATTCCAAAATGCATCCAACATAAAAGAATAAAGTATTGCATTTAAGTTAGAAACTGCAATCCAGAGTACACTTTTAGGCAAAATAGATATTTTGCAGCTTCTTGGATTCTTTGACCCTATTAGGGATTTGTAGCTCTTTCTCACAAACAATTGGTTGTGATATAAAGAGTTATAATGCATGTTACATAATACTCAAAATAAGAATGTTTTTCTGTTGAATTTAAAACCTACACCAACCAACATCCCCCAGAATGTCAATGGACGAAAAGTAGAATTTGACACTAAAATTAGACTCCTTAGACCTTGTTGCTTTCAAGTACTAACTACAGATTCTTGTTCTGGATAAAGAAGAACCCTAATTGTTCAAGTAGGTTTGGTTTTGCACTTGCTGCTGTAAAAGCAAGTATCTTTATTCTCTAAATCATCCACACACAATCTCACACTTTGGATGATTCTTCTAAACAAGAATTCCTGCCTCCACTAACTCTGTGTATTAGAAGAATTAGAATCAGTTCTCTAAACAAGTGCATTATCATTAGAATAAATGCCTGTCTTCTTTGTCACAATTCCTGCCTTGCGGCTCTCAAATTATCATATACTAATATAATTCTTATGGGGAACAATTTCATGCCCACTAGCTTTAAACAAAAGCCACTTTAGAAATATAAGGGAAAAAAAAAATGTTTATCAGAGTCATTGTTACCTTGTTGGATAATTTAAGATCTGAGCCAATCGGATAGGAGACTCAGTGATAAAGACAGTGCAGCACTGGATCACGAGAATGGCTGAGAAAGAGAACAAAAATTAGAGGATGATACGCTATTTCCTGCAACTGCAACTGTATGAACCATTTGACCGAGGGCCCACCTGCACTGAGAAATCAATTTGGAGGAAAAGGAAGAAATTAGAGAAAAAGAACAAAAAGAGTGGACTTTTAGAAGACAGCCAATTTGGAGTCAGAAAAAAAATGTCTGTTTGGGAAAAAGACACAGACGGACTTTGCTCTGGGCCCAGTATATGCCTTTAAAGCCCAAAAAAGGATGAGATCCACATTGATTTTTGCTAGAAAACAATTATAACCCCAAAAGCCAGGGAAAAGGCCGAGACTCATATTGTCCTCACTTCTCGCTTCTCAACAAAGGCAAGATTTCATACTAACGGCGTCGTTTAAGTGTAAGATTAAAATTTCTAATTAAACCACGTCATCAATAAAACTGGCGCGTCAAACACTATCATGCCATGTCTTTCAAACCGCCAGTTCACGCCGGCAAAATACATCTATATACTGAGTAACGTCACACCAATAGGGCCCTACTTGTGGGTCGGTCAGATAACTCCGTTAATCGTTAACGTTCACATGTTTTCGTCTCCACTAAAATCTACCAATGGAAGCTTAATCACTGTTACTTCAACTCCGTTACTGAAATCCAGAACGTACACTGTAAAATCCCAACCCATCCCAAACTGCAGACGATAGGGTCCAGCACACACAAAAGCTCATGCAATGCAACCCCCACCGCTTTCTCTCTCTTCGCTTTTGTTTATTCGTTCAAGTTTGATACTGCGAGTCTTCGATTCGTTTTTCAAGACGCTACCTAATATAGCCTGCAAGTCCTAAGCTACTTATTGAACAGCAAGCATAGAAATAACTCTACCTCCATTTATTACTTCCTCTGAAGAAGTAGAAAGAAAGAAAGGGTCAGTGAGAGGACCAAAAATGAGAATTTCACTGACTTTTCTTCTTCTTATTGTACTTTTAGCTTCTTGCTATGGCTACTCTGATATGGAAGTACTGTTGAAAATGAAATCCTCCATGATCGGACCTAATGGCCGTGGGCTGGACGATTGGACACCATCCCCGTCTCCGTCTGCTCACTGCTCCTTCACTGGAGTAACATGCGATGAGGGCTTACGTGTGGTGTCTCTCAGCCTGTCATCGCATTATGGTTTGTTTGGTTTCATTCCTCCTGAAATTGGGTTCTTGAATAAGCTTGTGAACCTGACCATCACTTCACTTAATCTCACCGGAAGGCTTCCTTTGGAACTGGCCAAGCTCACGTCTATTAGGATTTTCAACATTTCCAATAATGTCTTCGTAGGCAATTTCCCTGGAGAGATTATTCTTGGCATGGCTCAGCTTGAGGTCCTTGACATTTACAATAATAACTTCTCAGGTTCACTGCCGGCGGAGCTCAGGCACTTAAGGAATCTAAAGCACCTTCATCTCGGCGGAAATTACTTTAGTGGACCAATACCAGAGTCATACTCGGAGATTCAAAGTTTGGAGTACTTAGGCTTGAATGGTAATGGTCTTTCCGGTAAGGTCCCTCCAAGCTTGGCTAAGTTGAAGAATCTTAAGCGCTTGTACCTCGGGTACTATAGCTCATACGAAGGAGGTATTCCCCCGGAGTTTGGATCATTGAGTTCACTTGAAGTTCTTGATATGGCCAGCTGTAATCTTACCGGCGAGATTCCCCCTACCTTGGGCCAGTTAAAGAGCTTGGATTCCTTATTTCTTCAAATGAATAATCTCTCAGGTCATATTCCTCCTGAATTATCCGGTTTAATTAGCTTGAAGTCGCTCGATCTCTCCATCAATAACCTCACTGGAGAAATACCAGATAGCTTTTCAGAGTTGAAGAATATAACGCTTATCCATCTTTTCAAGAACAATATGTACGGTCAAATCCCAGAGTTTATCGGTGATTTTCCGAACCTGGAAGTTCTTCACGTCTGGGTCAACAACTTCACTTTGGAGCTCCCAAAGAATCTTGGCCGGAACGGAAAGCTGAAGATGCTGGACGTGTCTTTCAATCACCTTACCGGCGCGATTCCTCCAGATTTGTGCAAAGAAGAGAAATTAAAGGAGTTGATACTCATGAATAATTTCTTCATTGGACCGCTTCCTGAACAGCTTGGCCAGTGTAAGTCCTTAACCAAAATCCGAATCATGAACAACCTCCTATCAGGAAGTCTCCCTGCCGGAATCTTTAATTTGCCACTGGTGACCGTGGTCGAGTTGAACGACAACTACTTCTCCGAAGAACTCCCCTACGAGATATCCGGAGATGCACTTGGTCTTTTGACGATTTCTAACAATCGACTCACCGGAAAAATCCCGCAAGCATTAGGCCATTTGCAAAATTTGCACGTTTTATCCCTTGGTATGAACAGATTCTCAGGTGAAATTCCAAGTGAAATCTTCAATCTCAAGTTCCTAACCACAATCAACCTCAGCGCCAACAACCTTAGCGGTGAAATTCCCCCATCAATTTCCCACTGTAATTCTCTGACATCAGTTGATTTCAGTCGAAACAGCCTTCACGGCGAAATTCCTAAAGGGATTGCAAACTTGAAGGATTTGAGCATTCTCAATATCTCTCAAAATCAGCTCACAGGCCAAATACCGGGTGACATTCGGTACATGACAAGCCTCACAACTCTTGATCTCACCCACAATAATCTGCTGGGCAGAATCCCCTCAGGAGGGCAGTTTCTGGTGTTTAATGACAGCTCCTTCGCTGGAAATCCCAATCTCTGTGCACCACACCAAACTTCTTGCCCGTCTATCGTAAATATACTTCAGGATTCGAGTCATGGTCACACGGGGTCGTTCAACACCTCGAAGTTAATAATAGCCATCATTGCCCTCGTCACCGCTTTGTTGCTAATAATAGTAACGGTTTACAGATTGAGGAAGAAGAGGCTTGAGAAATCCAGGGCTTGGAAGCTAACTGCATTCCAACGGCTCGATTTCAAAGCAGAGGACGTCCTAGAGTGCTTGAAAGAAGAGAACATCATAGGCAAAGGTGGTGCTGGGATAGTCTACCGCGGGTCCATGCCAGATGGTGGTGAAGTAGCAATCAAAAGACTGGTGGGTAGAGGGAGTGGGCGGAGCGATCACGGTTTCTCCGCCGAGATTCAAACTCTTGGAAGAATCCGGCACCGAAATATCGTGAGGCTGTTGGGATACGTATCAAACAAGGATACAAATTTATTATTATACGAGTACATGCCTAATGGGAGCTTGGGGGAAATGTTGCATGGATCAAAGGGAGGGCATTTGAAATGGGAGACCCGATACAAAATTGCCGTTGAGGCAGCCAAGGGGCTTTGTTATCTTCACCACGATTGCTCTCCTCTTATAATTCACAGGGACGTGAAGTCCAATAATATCTTGCTTGATTCGGATAATGAGGCTCATGTGGCTGATTTTGGGCTGGCCAAGTTCTTGCAGGACGCTGGTGAATCAGAGTGCATGTCCTCCATTGCGGGCTCGTATGGTTACATCGCACCAGGTTCGGTTTTCGTAAACCCTTTTCAATTATGATCAGTCTTTATTATTATCACCATTTATTTTTTCACTAAAAATCTTGTGAAGAAGAACGGTTTTGCGTGTCCAATTCCCTGTTTCATATGAAGCATTAATTTGTTGAGATATAGGAGATGCTTCAATTAGTATTCTAATTCGTGAATCTATTTAAAATTTAAAGGGGATTTAAATTATTACTTTCTTGAAATAACATATCAAATGCTTGGCCATAGATGGATTAGGTTTATATATTGACTTGAAATCCATATTTGTTTAATTACGTCCCAAGTCTTCCATAGCTTCTATCCTGAAAGAAAGGTCTCTGTTGTGCAAGACAGAATACGCTTACACGCTGAAAGTGGACGAGAAAAGCGATGTTTACAGCTTTGGAGTTGTACTGTTGGAGCTAATAGCGGGGAGGAAGCCAGTGGGGGAGTTTGGAGAAGGAGTGGACATAGTGGAATGGGTAAGGAAAACCACATCGGAACTCTCTCAGCCGTCGGATGCAGCTTCAGTAATGGCTATTCTGGACTCTCGACTTACTGGATACCCAGTTACCAGTGTCATTCACCTGTTTAAGATAGCCATGATGTGCGTTGTTGAAGAAAGCTCTGCTAGACCCGCCATGAGGGAAGTTGTTTACATGCTTACTAATCCTCCCCAGAATGCGCCTAGCCTGATCACTATTTAGGGTGCAATACTTAGTGTTTTCGAGCAATAAAACCCAAACAAATTGTAATAATTTCTGAAAAAAAGAGGTCGGAAACGCATGTGTTATTGTTACGGTTTGTCTTATTTGCTTCACTCATTGTAAAAATGCATCTCTGTGTTTTTGTAAACTCAGTCCCTATGTTATTTATGTATGAGATGGTCAGACATGAAGTGGTTGTCCATTCTTGACTTTAGGTAATTTTATCAGTTTTCGTCGTTTGAATTCTGTTGGTTTTCTAAGTATAAAGGAAAATTTTGCTCTCATGAATTGATTGGCGCGACAAGGTGCTGTCCTGCCATAAATTCATTTGTATTTTCCGGTGAATGTCAAACTATGTTTGCTACTTACTGAAGCATTTTTCATCCAAGTGGTTTACAGATAAAAGCCGAAATGGAGTAACAACTATGTCAAATTTTCTCTCCTGCAAATATCTCCAAATTGAAAATGAAAAATGTCGCAGCTATACAACGTACTCATTTTAGTGTTTGAATTAATTAAGAGAATGAAAAGTTAAAAAGGGATGAATTAAATAGATACTTATCTTTGATATCATTTATCAAGCAAAATTATGTTTTTTGATTTTTCGGTAAAGGATCCAGAAAAATGTACTTAATTGAAAAGTTTTTATTCAATAAGACACTTAATGGATAAAAAATAAATCTCAGACACTAAAATGAAAAACCAGCAAAATTCATTTTTTGTCAAGCAAAACGACTATGGAAAGTGAGATAACCACCAAATTGTGGTGTTCGGTCGTTTGTGTCGGTCGGCAAAGTCTTTGTAGTTTACTTGCTTAAACGACATTCTCTTTGATGGATGTGATTCATGTGCAATTGTAAATCGTCGTTTTGAAGGACGAACCTAAGTGAACCGTCGGATCAAATGAACGGACCAGATTATTTGAATCGGAGGAACTAATTTTCCTAAATTCAAATCATCTCTCCATTTCCTGTTTCCGCCAAATAAGAATTTGAGATTGCACAAATTAGAATCAAAGAGAAAGGGAGGGAAACACTGTTCATGGCACCTTCCTTCTGTATACTCTATAACATATTATCCAGAGATTAGTAGTGAAAATTGACGGGAGAGAGGGAAGGAAGATAGCACCGATGGAGATGAAAAGCCCACCTCCATGTCCAAACACCGTCACCGTCCGTCGAAATCCTCCACGGAGGGCTAGGCCTACTCCTTCCACAAACCCGCCACAGAACCTCATCCCTTCATCGTCAACAAAACCAGATGTTACTCCATTTCCGATTCAAGAAATTCTCGCAATGGAAATTCCTCAGAATACTCAACCAGAGCCACCTACTGCCACGACAACCCTAGCCCAAGTTTCTGAGAACCTAAAAGTCTATCTAAGAATTCGACCTCTTGTATCTCCCAAGCCACTCTCCAAAGGCGTTAACGATCAAAATTTTAAGCAGAGGCACAAAAATGCTTGGCCTCAAAACCCTGTAGCTAAGAAGAATGCTATAAGAGAGAAGAATACGAAGAAAAAGAGTAGCGAGATTTGTATATCAGTCAACGATTCTCAATCAGTGACTTTATCGCCGCCCCAAGCCTTGCAAGACTCTAAAAGGATCAAGGCTGTGGTATACGAAGGTTTTTCACATGTTTTTCCTGCCGATGCTTCTCAGGTACGCTTTTTTCCATAGTTTTCACGGTTGATTGTTTTAGTATTCTCTATTTTAACGAATCAAAAAATTTCGTTTTTGTCCATAGAATGCAGTGTATAAGAAGATGGTGAAGCCTTTGGTGGAGGATTTTCTTAATGGTAAAAATGGAATGTTAGCTGCTTTGGGGCCTAGTGGTTCGGGCAAGACTCATACGGTGTTTGGGACTGTGAGAGAGCCTGGGATGGTTCCACTTGCACTTCAACAAATTTTTAAACAGAACCAGGAGTGTGGCTCTAAGTTGACAAGGTAATTTACAATGTTTCACTTTCTTTTTTTCTTCATATACGCAGGATTCCTGGAGTTGTATGTGGTTAAGGACGCCAAAATATGTGCGAGATTATGTTTTGCGAATTTTCTTCGGCAGCCATTGCATTTATTTCTCTATTTGGTTGCTTTACAGGTCATTCTACATATCCATTTTTGAAATATATTCTGAAGGAGGAAAGGCAGAGAGAATATTTGATTTGTCTCCGGAAGGAGGTGACTTGTCCATGCAGCAGTCAACTATAAAAGGTCTCCAAGAGGTCGATAGCTATTTTATGCTGTCTGTTAAATATTATCAGCATTGAGAGGGTATGAGACCTTTCTCACTTGATTCATGCAAACAGGTCGCCGTTACTGATACTGCACAGGCGGAATCCCTGATAGCTTCCGCAATGCTGAAACGTGCGACAGCCATGACAAATTCAAACAGCCAATCAAGGTGCTCAATGATTAAAATACTTATTTACTTTGTTGAAAGATCTGGATGCATTTTTTTTTTCAGCAGTTTGTTTACATCTTAATTTAGAGGAGGGACTCGAATGTGGGGTTGAGGGATGAGGCTTTCCCAATGTTTTGATGTTTCCTCCTGGAATAAAGTGTCAAATCTTCCCTGCTACTTGGCAATTTGTTGGAAGCCCACACTTCATGCGATGGTTTGCATATTTTTTCTGGAAAGCTTTTCCTAATTATTCTAGAGAAATAAACTAAACTATCAATTATCTCTTCGGTGTAGAAAAATTACATATCAACTTTGTTTCTAATTTTGAGGAAAATCGTCAGAATCTTGTCCTAATAGTTTGGAAAATGACGTTCTTCAATAAGAGCCAACTAATAGATTACAGAAATTCACCAATTCAAGGGGCAAACTTTAGTTGAAGTCCTTTTAGGTGATGGTCATGATCTTTCACTATCATTTCACCTGCCATTGCCAGATATTGTGTTTTATAACCTTCAGATAGAATTTAAAAGTTCATGATAATTCTCCTCTTTCTTTTAGTCACATGCAATAGCAGTCAATTGACTGATGACTTTTAGGTCATAGCTGAAGTGATCAAAGGAAGAATCATATTACATTTATAACTGTTGTGCTTAGGTAACTTGCATTGCATTCGTGTAGAAAAGAAGTTTGCTGATAATCTCTCCGGATAAAACTGCAAGTTGATTTCAGTCAGAATGTTTATATCTCTATTTAAATTGCAGTTGACATATGTTATTGTTTAATGCAAATGTCCTCTTGTTGTTACTTATACATAGGATATTTGCTACACATACATTTATCTGTTTAGACATTCTTTTGCTTCATTTCCCTTGTACTCATTTTTTGATGACAAACTGCTACTTAATGATAAGTATTTTTGCAATGTTCTTACAAGACTTTATGCTATATCGTTGATTTTTCATAATAACTTTGTGGTTAGATTTGTAATTTCCTTTTTCCTCATTTTAACATGCTTGCAGCCGGTCACAGTGCATCATCAACATCCACAGTCTTGTTAACCAGTGCGGTGAAGAGCTAGATGTTCAATCAAACAATTCTATCTTAACTATTGTTGATCTAGCTGGGGCTGAAAGAGAAAGGAGAACTGGAAATCAGGTTTCAGATATAATTTTTCTTTTAGTATAATTCAACAACTAGCCAACCCCTGTATGATTTAGGTTATTTTAGTAGCAAAACACATCCAGGGGATAGTAATCGAAACACCTAGATAAATCTTTTTCTTTTCTTCTATTGGATAATGTAAAGCCCATTAATATATTCCGGAGAAAGTTTATTTTTGAGATTATGATGGTTTTGGGTCTAATGTTGAACATATTAGGAGTTTCTAACTCCAATAACTGCTGGAAGTTTAGGTGCTAATATCTTTTCACTAGATCTTTAGAAAAGTGTTGGGATGATAATTCTCCTTCCTTTTCGTATTTTTTCTCTTTGTTTTCAGTCGAATAAACCAGTAAACATCAATAAAAGTTGGAAGAGTAGGTTTGATATCTAAATGTCAATGTAGATTCCTTGGAGCTCAACTTTGGTTTATCAATTTGCAGGGTTCACGATTGCTTGAAAGTAATTTCATCAACAACACATCGATGGTTTTTGGCCTGTGCCTAAGAGTATGCAAACTTAACTCAGTTTGTTGGATTTCCAAGGCATTCTTGCTGTTCACTTGATTATTCTTATTTGTCATGTCATATCTTATCAGTGCCTAAAAAGCTATTATTCAGCGTTTAGAAACTTCTAATCTGATTGTTTTTTCACACCATCCCTCTCTGTTTTTCTCTCTCCCTATTCATGTTTTATCACTTATCATATTATCCATTGCTCTGGGTATTCAGTCATTATTGGAGCACCAAAAGAACCCCAAGAAGCCATTGCAGAAGCACTTCCAGAACTCTTTGGTAATGTGTATTCTTGTTACTTATTCTGTATGGTTTATGAATTCTTTTTTCACTCAGTCTGTTCATTAATCTGATACTTGATTAGCAATGCCAATAGATACGCTTGTTTGTTAAACATTGTTCCCTGTATTTATATGTAATCCACTCAATTTGGCTTCTCCTCCTTACAGTTAACCAGATATTTGAGAGATTATTTGGAAGGCAAGAAGCGAATGGCTTTGGTATGATGTTTTCAGCTCAACTTTGGTCTGCCTGAGCTAATGATTTTGTGCTGTTGATGTCTTTCTTTCTTTCTTTCTTTCTTTCTTTCTTTTTTTTTTTTTTTTTTTTCTGTTTTGTAAACATTGTTCCTGTATTTATATGTAAATCCACTCAAATTTGGCTTCTCCTCCTTACAGTTAACCAGATATTGAGAGATTATTTGGAAGGCAACGAAAGCGAATGGGCTTTGGTATTGATGTTTCAGCTCAACTTTTTGGTCTGCCTGAGCTAATGATTTTGTGCTGTTGATGTCTTTCTTTCTTTCTTTCTTTCTTTTCTTCTCTTTTTTTTGTTTTTTTTTTTGATAAAAAAGTCTCTTACGCCTCTTTTATCTTATGATTTTCTATTTTTTTTTTTTTTTTTTTTTTGATAAAAATCTCTTACGCCTCTTTATCTTATGATTTTCTATTAGGCTCTGTTAAAAGTTCCCTGTTTACATTTGTTGTTTCAGATTTTAACGGTCAAACCAGGAGAAGAGGACTATCTTGATGCAGTTTACTTGTTGAGACAAGCTTCACCTTTTATGAAAATCAAGTACCGGTTTTCTCTTCCGTCCCATTCAAATTTCAGATTTCTTATTTGAATAGATTCGATTCAATGTGTAACTTATTTAGGTTCAATAATGTTGATGAGCAACCCAATTTAGTTCAGCACAAGAGGCATATTCAATCATTATCTAGAGTTGAAGAGCCCAGAAAAAAAAAGTACTGTGGCCCTGAAGCTCATATGGTATTGTTTTTTAACCCTTCCAAGTTGTTAATCTTGTCTACACTACTTATAACAGTATGTATTATTTTTCAACCTTCCTCCTTTATATCTCATCTACAAAAGTACATTTCAATTCAGTAACATGTGACTTGTGCACTTTATGTTGATTCTTAATTCACTCGGGTTACAGACATTTTCTTACTGAAAGGGGGATCCTTTCTATTGGATAAAGGCTGGAATATATGAATTGCTAGTCTGCAGTATAGCTGGTAGTAGAGCCAGGATTCTTAATTGGAAGCAGTTATAAGTGGAAATAGTTTTACATTCCATGGTTTAATGCCATTTTATAAATAAAAATAATTCACTAGGCAATCTTTTGTTTTTTCCAGGTTGAAGAAGGAAAAAGCAGCTGGGATGATCATTCAAATTTGGAGGAAGGTCGAGTTATATATCAGTTCTTATAGGTTCTCTTTTTATTTTAGTTGAGCTATTGCTCTAGAACATGTGTCAAACGTGCCTTTTCTTTGGGTTGCAGATGTCGCAGGAGTCTCTAAATTGGAGGCTGTTGATATTGCACCTATCAAGCCAGATGGCAATGATTTGACTATAAAAAACAGGAACCATCAAATTATGCAAAATTTTGCTAGAGCATTATGGAATGTCTTGAAGGAATATAAAGAAAAACTCATGGTAATATCATAACTGGTATACACCGCTACAATTTTAATTTTTGTTAATGCCATTGCTGGTACTTGATGGCTAAATGCAAATTCAATGATAAATATATATACAAATACGCTTGATACTTGGTCTTGATTAGGTGGCAGAAAAGCATATTGAGAGTCTCCGCGAGAATCTTATAAATGAAAAGACTAGATATACTGAGCTGGAAGAGAAACTTGAAGATTTTAAGTCATCTTGTACTTGTTCGAAGGAAAATTTAGTGGAGGCCACCTTACTTAAAGTAGATACTGATGTTGATGCTCCTATGTATTCGGAAAGAAATAAATGTGGTGATGTCGATGGGGTAATCAGATATGCTTTTATTTTTCCTCTTCTTTAGTTAAAGGTTGAACTGTCTGAGTTTAGTTCTTGCTTAGCTTAGCTCTTGAATTATTGTCACAATTCACTTAAATTATTTACACATGCAATTAGGCATAGAAAAAAAGAATGATGATTTAAATATTTTTTTATTATGTCCAGATGCTTAATACCAAATTCAAGTGTGATAACTCTCCTACAATGTGCAACCTGGATCCAGATTTATTTTCTGAGGTCTGTTGAAATGTGATTTCCTCCGCTTTCTCTTTCAAATCCTGGTTGTGTATTTTTTATGTTTAAACTTTCCTCCATCTTTAGATGAATGCAAGTGCTCACTGTCCAGACTGTAGGGCGTCTGAATGCAATAGCTTCTGTGCAAAATGTGACTTGAACCAAAGATTGAATAAAGATATATTTTCTGAGGTGCATAAGCCATCTGTATTTTAGCTATAATCTTTTTTTTTCCTCACTTGCCAATAGTCGAACAAGTTTGCTTTGGGGAAAGAAATAATATGAGGCTCATATGTTCTTCAGGTGGATGTGAAGAGTCATTCTCCCAACCTCAACACATCTGAATGCACCAGTACTAGATGTGACGAGGAAGTTACTAGTCAGGTACATCTGATAGTGAAATTTTTCCTTTTTTTAATAAATTAAAAAGATAAACAAATTGTAGCAAACTCACAGAGACTGCCTGTGTTTTTATGCTCAAAGCACTTATTAACTTGGAACTTTTATGCTTAGATGGAGGAAAATGTTCATTCTCTCAATGTGGAGGAGTCTATATGTAGTAGCTCTCCAAGGCAGGATCAGGATATTTCATCTCAGGTATGTCAGCCACTTACGTTTTCTCTAAAATTAGAAAACTGGCAATATTTTATTGAGAATGCATTTGCATTTCTGCACTGAGAAAACAAGTATTATCTGAGGCTTTTTGTGTTCAGATTGTTGTAAATATTCATTCTTCAAACCTTAAGACATCTAAATGCAATAGCACTCCGAAAAAGGACAGGATTTTCTTACTGAGGTACATTGGGTACAGGCAGCTAACTTATTTTCATTAACTAGAAAAAGTTCCGGTGTTCATTGAGAATCATTGTGCGTTGATGCCCTTTGAAATCAGTTAACCATGTATCGGTTTGCAATTGAGGCTCGACGCGTAAATCATGCTAGTTGCTATGTAATTTCATCATAAACAAACGTTTTTTTTTTTTTTTTTTTTTTTTGCTCCGACGCGTAAATTCATGCTAGTTTGCTATGTAATTTCATCATTAAACAAACGGTTTTTTTATTTTTTTTTTTTTTTTTTTTTTTTTTTTTTTTTTTGGAAGTTGGTATTTTCCTTCCAATTTAAATCTCCAAAAATTAAGGGGATATACTAGGTAAACTATCTAGCTTAAGATAAATATGAAAATCTTTCAAGCCTTTTTTTCAAATCTGTTCCTCTCTTTTCAGAAACCATTGGATCCACCACCATCACACAAAGAAGACGCAGCAGTCACCAAAGAATGCAACCTTGATGTGCCAGATTGTGACATAAGATACAACTCCTCATGCAAATCATTGAATATGAAGAAACCAAAGAGGTTGGTTGATTACTATTTTTTGATAGGTCGATGTCAATCTTTTCTTCTAATGAAGTCCTAAATTGTACTGTAATAATCAGGAGACTTCAGCCTGCCTCATCTATATTACTGAGGGATTTCAGTGCTTTGGGGATTGAAGATGAGGGTGAGAAACCGAAAGTAAGTCAATCCTATTAATGTCAGTTCTGTTTTTAATCCCTCTCGGTTTCCTATTTGTATTCTATTATAATACATCATCCCTCCAGTGATCTCAAAAAATCAAATTCGTTTACAACTTAGGGAATGAGGATGAAAGGAAACAAAATATTTATTTCTACGTTTGGTTTGAGGTGAAGATTTACCTTCAATGTTTCTGCAGGGTAACAGAGGGGGAAAGAAAGCGGTTGCTGATGAAAGAACCCAGGGAAACATTTCTCTCCTACGTTTGCTTAAGAGCAATCTTCGTATCTAAGCATGTAATTAGTTTTTTTTCTCCCCTTTCCCATGGGAATGGGAGGCATTTTTGTTTTTGTTTGGGCTTTTACGTTATGAATACTGCCTGTTAGATATTAAGTGATAGATTCTGTTGCTTTTGTCATAATTAATTAGTATTATCGTTTATTTTATCAAGATGTCTAAAGAAAGTTTTCAGACGAAACTAGCCCAATACTTAATTCGAGAAGTGGAGCGAATGGGTCATGGCTGGATTCACTACTCGGGCCCAATACTCAGATTTCACAAAAGAGTTGCAATAATCAGAGTAATCCCTTGGGATTTTTCTCAAGTAATGAGAGTAATTTTGGAAATTTGAAATTCAAGGCAAGTGAAATGATTGAATAAATTCCTGAGAGCTGTGGTCTGTCTCTATTGGTTCCAACATTATATCATGATGGTCCATGAGCTAACCATTTTTTTTTTTTTTTTTCTCATTTCATGGCCAGGTTGTCTCCATAGTACTTTTGGAAACTTTTCATTGGAGATTTTCTAAGCATTGGGTAGTGAGTAGGACTATTGGTCTAATAAGTGGGATGGTAATCTGTATGACTGCTCTCAACGTCTCAATCCCAACTGATTTAGCTTAAAAAACAAAACTTTTTAAGACCCTTATCTTTTCCCCTTTTTGTTTCTTGCTTTCTGATGTCTTTTCAACTTGAGTATTAATCATCTCTGCTATCTTGTAAATATTCTAGAGTTGGCCCTCCTACCCATTAGCCACAATAAGTGCCTTGCTGCCTTTTTTTTAAGCAAATTGCTAGTAGTAGTAGTTGACCTCAAATATTAAAATTTTAATTCAAAAGCAACGCTATAAACATTGTGGGCATACATTCTTGCTTTTAGCTGTGTGTCAGTTTATGTATTTCTTTTTCTTGTTTTGGGAAAATTACTTATCCGCGTTAAAGCCCAGACTGAAATTTTCATAAATGGGCCAAGTAAGTGGGCCTTACCAAATCTAACGGCCTTAATTCAAACAAACCGTTCTACAGCTCGAATATTTCCAATGAGACTGCTTTGTTGACTTAAGATACGTACTTACAAAAGTTAAAAATATTACTAATTTACTATAGCTTCTTTGACGACTCTTGCACCATCGAAGTTTGAATAGTAAGATTATTATTATTATTTTACAGTTTTGACTTGGAATTTTCCACGCACACAGTAGATGAACATCTCCCTAGACCAAGAAAAAGAAAAGAGTATCGAATCAGTTTTCGATTTGGTGAATATCTTGTTTGCGGATTTTGGTGAAGAATATTTCCGGTGCTATTGAAGCTTTTCCAGGATGAAGATGAAGATTGTTTTAGGAATTGTTCTTATTCTTCTGTCTCATCAAATGTGAGTTTCATTTGAAAGGACCAAAGCCAATGATCCCCACCTACTCCTAGCAATAACAGAATATAATAGTAAAAAGAATTGAGCTCTTAAAACATAATACATGTGTATATATTTCTTTATCCATATTTTATTCTATCAGTATCCTCTGAAACTTTAACCTCTTTAGGCACTTCTGGGATCAAAAGATACAAAAGCTATCATCTATAACAATTCTAAAGATAGGAGTGAAATTGCATTTTTCACTAGCATGCAAAATTTTACTTTACTCTCTTAGAAACCAATCCTACATTTTATTACAGTAGTAATAATGCCATCCCCAGCCGCCCACAATACTTAATAGATGGTTACTAAGATTTAAGGAATAGAACAGAGCTCCCATGGTCCTCACTATCATTCTTTAATGTTGGTCCATGCAAAGAGTAGTAAAAATTAAAAACCCAATTTAACCATATTCAGTTTGTGTATTATTACTACATATGCCTTAGCACATGAAAAGGAACAAACCAAAGTAATGTAAGTCAAGCAAGAAATCTTTTAATATTTTCTTTTGACTGTAATTTTGCAGTCTTTAATTAGCTTTTCATCACATGCATATGCATGTGTCTTTTTAACATTTATACATATTGTTGTTCAACACCATGGGTAAAGAAGGAAGAATTTCAATATCACATGACCTTGTAATCATTTGATTTTAAAATTAGATGATCATGAAAAATAAACATTTTTCGAACCATTTCGTTCTTTAAGTTTTAACAAATTTGATCGCTGTACAAAACAAGAAATTGTAATTGAAAAGGGTTCTCAAATTCACAAGCTTCATTGCACAAAAATGACACGTGCACACCTCACGTGACTTAGGTATTGGCGTGGAGCCATGGACAACGATGTGCTCCTTTCCTTTTCAGCTCGGACCTTGTCCATCTTCTGCTTTCAGCGAAACTCAATACAAAAAAAGACCCACATTCAAAGCATACCCGAAATTGACAGTTTTTTTATTTTTTTATTTTTTTCAACTTATGTCTTTTTCTTTTTATAATAATTGATGAAAGTAAAATAGAAATATCCATTGTTACCGATTGACCGGACAAGCAGGTCTCTATTGAGCCGGCTCCAAGCCAACGGCTCTCACACGCGTGGCATGTGCATTTACCCAATTCCGAACGAAAACCGACCAGAAAATTGAAATATATAAAATTTCAAATTGGGAAAATAATTAAAAAATTTTGCACGAAGAAGAAACGTTGCTTTCTCTCTCTGGTTCCGAAAAAAGGCTTCACAGAGAACGAAGCGAGGGTTTTGTGAAGTGAGAGAAAAGAAGAAAACGAAGGTTTTAGGGAGAGAAAGCTTAAAATTCGCTCACTGAAACACAGAATTTTTAGAGTGAGAGAAAGTTCTAGATGTATATATGTAGAGAGAGAAACACGCAGAAAAGTGAAGTTCCCTCTGTTCTAGCTGTATCATTTGCTAGGGTTTCATTTGATTTCAGTGTATTCAATTTAAGAAGGTAAAGTTTATTCCACCTCTGCAATTACTGTTTTTTCCATTTTGATTTATTTCTCAATCAATTTATTTCTATTTTTGAGGTATTCAGATATTTTAATCGCGTATCTCCCTGCATTAATTGGGATAATCTAAATTCATTTTTCAAATCTCCTTTAATTTACATCACACTTACATTATACGGCCGTAAAGCTAGGGTTTCTCTGGTTTTCTCCTGATGGCTTTTTGATTCTAGGGTTCGATCTTCTCTCCTCATGGTAATTTCAGTTGCTTTATGTAGTGTGGTTTAACCAAGTGCTTAGAGGAAATTAACGGTGCCATAACTTTATTTTTTCTGTTTAAAATTGATTGCCTTTGCAATTCTATATGATTCTGTTTGTTTCCAATTCACTTTTGATTTCTTTGTTCAATTTAGTTTTTTCTGTGGGGTTTGATTTTATTGTTATTTTCCCTAATCGCAAGTATTCCCTGCAGTTTCAAGATTGAAACGGTATTTAATTGCTGAAACTATCAATAAGTTCTTATCTTTGGATATTTGCTGCTGTACAAACTGCGATTCATGTGTCTGGTAATTCTAACACTACTTTATTAGCTTTAGGCTTTACTATTCCTTCACTGTGTTTTATGCTTTATTTGTTGAATATGTTGCCTATAAAGATTTTGAATGATGGTTGCCCATATTGAGTAAGTTGTCAGAGTGCTTTCAATATTTAAAAGTGAAGCTTATGTATATGAGTCAGTGGAGCGTTTTTAAAATCTGTTGACTATATGCGGCCTTTATGTTCTTGAACATAATGAGAAGCTGGTGTTTTTTCCTCATATTTGCATAATGATGAAGGCTGTAATGTGTGCCTTATAAATTTCATATAAAAAGTTACATATTAATTTAGGTGATGGACCCCAATCCATTCATAATTCATTGATGCAGCATATGTCATTAAGTAGTCTTAAATAGTTTATATAGAATGTATTAGGCTTTTGGATACTTACCATGTATTTTAGA
The DNA here is from genome assembly GCF_014843425.1 of Jatropha curcas. Next base: position 9,606 of record NW_023591453.1, on the reverse strand, counting down.
TTCTTGTATCATAAGTATGAAGTATCAAGCCTTCTCTTGATTATTATCGCACTTTGTGCTAGCTAGGCTCAAAAATTCTATTATATGTAATGCTATAGACCGCAGATCATAATTTCCACAGAAATGGCTCGTATGTGCCCCCACTGAGAAATAAAAATTGCTGTATAAGGTTACAAACTTAATCATATATTTCAACTAGACATTTTGTATTGTTTACCGAAGAAGGTGTGTTGACCTTGTTCTCAATATTATTATTTTTCCGCTCGTGGTTCCTGGATTTCTTGAGCTAGCCCTGTATTACTTAACACTGACGAAAGCCTTAAACGAGGCAAAAAGTTACTTAACTGTTGCATGAACATATTGCTAACTGATGCAATTTCCGTTACAGTAACAATTAATTTAGGCTCACAATTTGGACAAATTAAATAATTTCCAATTTTTGAGACTCAAAGGCAATACAAACATCAGATCAAGTGAACATTCATTACTAGGACAATTATTTTGTTTGTGCCGGATTGATATTGATTAAACTTTTACCAACACAGATTAATTTAATTAGATCTTTGAAGTTTCATGAATTTAGATCTCTTAAAATTAATTTGCCGAGATCTTTAAACAAATCCTTTAGTTAAAAATTTACTTATCTTTTGAACGGGAATGTGGGTGCTGAGCGGTTTTAAGTCTGGGACCAGTAAATTGGCTGAAAACAGATGGGATGCCCTAAATAGAAAAACCAAATTGGTATCTTGGATGTAAATGAAAAAGTTTAATGGCTTACATGTAAATGATCCGCTTGAGGGGTTCACTACATTAACTAATTGCTTTTTAAGATGCTGTTACCAGAAGCTTTGCAGCAATGCGTAAACAGTATATTGGTTATACAGATGGTTATAGGTATTTACATCATGATCATTTTATAGCGACGGATCCTGCGATTTTATTTGTTATTCAAGAGCATTGCTTTCATTAGTTCATATGGTTATTTAAGTCAGAATAATGAGTAGGGTCTAGATTGTTTAATAAAAATTCATAAAGCTTAGTGCTTAATTTGCTGAAAGGTTTGTAGTAATCATTTGTTCTTTGGCTGGCTATTAATATATGATAGCTGTGCCTTCATTGCTGGAAGTGCTATTGAATATCATTGCTGTAAAAGCTGTGCCTTCATTCTCCTTTTACCATTGAGGTTTACCTTACCTAGGAAAAAGCTGTTGCTTAGTTTTGAAGGTTGTTCAACATGTGCTATATATCCTCAGAATGAACAATGTTGGAAATGGTCTGCATAATGCCAATGCATTTGGTAATCACTTGGTGTATGGGTCAATATTTTGTGATATTCTCATAATATAACAACTATGCTAAATCTTTGATATTCATTGTTTGGGCTCATTTTAACAGGGTTGTACGGTGGTTTTCAGCTTCATTGCAATTGTTTTGTCTGCATCTTGATTTAGAGAAATACCATCAAATGAAATCAAGTTTGGTGAATGACTTGATGCACTTTGCCTGATTAACTTAACTATAACATTTGTCCTTTATTTACTTAACATCTTTAACTCATATGTCTGTTGTTCTTGCCAATTTATGCTTGGTGACCATGCAGTTAAAGCAAGATGTGACAGTTTGCAATCTCTTTTTTTTGATAATTCAGTGATGAGTGGTCAATTTGTCTTTTAAATTCTTCTTTATATAGTCCATAGCTGGTTTCTTACATTGGCTGTATTATTGGTATTGGTGAGCTACATTGTAAGGTATGGAGCTATTTACTGAGAAATGCATGTCTCTACTGCAGGTTATTCTGTAAGCAAACTGTACTCAGAGTTAGCTGTTCTCAATGGAAGTAATATTATCTGTATGCTGCAAGGACTTATTTAGTAATTGGAGGTGTGGAATGTGAAGCACTATGACACTTGAAGATTTCTTTACCTTGACTGAGATGAAAGATGGGCTTACAGCCCCTTCCCGAGTGCATGAACTGGTTGCTGTAATGCAGAAGGAGAAAGATTGTATTGTGAAGAATGTTGGTGATGCCACCAGGCAATGGGCTGCTGTTGCTAGCACGATTGCTGCTACAGAGAATAAAGATTGTCTTGAACTTTTTATTCAATTAGATGGACTATGCTTTATTGGTAGATGGTTAAAGGATGTTCAGAAGTTTGGTAACGACACGGCTGATGGCTTCATAGAAGAGTCGATTACTGCACTATTAAGAGCACTGGAAAAGCTGCAAATAGACAAGGAGAGGTCCATTTCTTCTGGAATCTGGATCACTGTCCATGATCTTCTTGACCACAGTAGTACTCGTGTTCAGGATAGAGCAAGAGCATTGTTTGATAGCTGGAAGCAGGGTAGGATTAGTGAGACAATTAATCATGATGTTCAGAGTATGGGGACATTGGGTGATGCCAATGTGCTCACCAGTGAGAATAATAGAGCAGATTGTACTGCTGTTGAGGTTTCCCTTTCAAAAAGAAATGATGATGTAGAAAATATTGCAGCTGAACCTGCCAAGGATGAAAATTTGCAATCAAACTCAAATTGCCTTCAAACCGAAAAGACTGAAGTTGTACAGATTCAAACTGATCATAGCATGGAGGATAGATCACTGGATCCGCTCACCACGTCTGTCTTGTCAAATTCTGTTCAAGAGAGTCCTTCACTGCGTGAAAAATCCTCAATGAGTATTGGTGAAGGAACTGCTTTGACTGAGACTCATAGTTTTACTATTCCCAAGGGACAAAGTGCTGAACCAGAGTTGGATGCTTCAAAGAAGCTGAGCAGTTTCTCTGAGAACTTGAGTATGGTAGCTTCCCCCTCTAGTAAGGTTGAACCTGGAGCTAGTTCTTCTAGTGTTGATGCCGCCAGTGCTAAAGAGATGACAGAACCTGCACAGCAAAACAGTGCTGATGCCAAAGAGGGAGATTTTGACCTTAAGATTAGTGCATTTGGTAGCAAACGAACATCCACATCTCCACCAAGAGCTGGGACCAATGATGTGGGGTTTATAAATCATTCTAACACACAGGCGTTCAAGTCGACATCAAAAGATGATCATTCTCATGACACTCAGCAGGACTCATCTCACAGTGACCAGAAATTGGAGAAAACTGAAGATACAGGGACTCCTTTTTCACGGATGGCCCATATTGGAGCTGCTGATGATGATCGAGAGCATAGCAGTGACGGAGCTGACGACTTAAGAGATGATTCCGATTTCTCTAAACCGGCAATAAATGCCCGGAGCCCTGATCCAATTGATAGGAGGAGATCTGATATTGACCTTGAATTTGGCATAGTTGATGCTCTAGAAGTTGCTCGTCAAGTTGCACAAGAAGTGGAGAGAGAGGTGGTAGATTATAGAGAACCATCTTGCAGCTCTTCTTCGGAGAAAATTATGGACAGTGATGTCAGGGAGCCGGATAGTCCAGATTCTATAAATGGAAAGCAGGAATCAAGAACAGAGGTCCCTCAAGAAGACATTCCAGCTGGACGGAGCCTGTCTGCTGAGGCATACCCTGTAGAAGAGGGGCACTTAATTAGTTCCAACAACATGGATACTGAAGCAGAAAATGGTACACATGAGTTGGAGTCTTCACAGGTGACTGAAGTGGCTCCAGGACCAGAAGTTATTGCAGAGAAAAGCTTATGTGACTTTGATCTGAATCAAGAAGTCTGTTCTGATGATATGGATCGTCCAATTAATCCAATCTCTGCTCCAATTTCAGTTGTTTCAGCTTCAAGGCCTGCAGCAGCATCTGGATCTCCGTCAGCACCTTTGCAGTTTGAGGGCATTCTAGGATGGAAAGGGTCTGCCGCTACTAGTGCTTTTCGACCAGCATCCCCACGCAAGATATCTGACAGTGACAAGATTCTTGATACTGGGGGAACGAGCAGCATTTCAAAACAAAGGCAGGACAGCCTTGACATTGATCTCAATATAGCTGAGGATGGAGATGAGAAGGTGGACTTTATTTCAGGGAGGCCAATTCTGGTCTCTTCTGGGCTACATTCTGCGGAGTCTTCGCTAGAAGTGGGTCCAAGAAGATCAGAGAGACCCAATCTGGATTTAAACCGTATCAGTGATGATGGTGATGCTCCACCATCAAGTTTGAGGATGGGGGGACAGCAGCTTTTTTACCCCCGGAATGGTCATCGCAGCCCATCTCCTGCATCTTCATCATCATCTATGCAGCCTTCACTTAGAAATTTTGATTTGAATGATAGGCCTTTTTTTCACAATGATTCTTCAGATCAAGGGCTGTATCTGAGCAGCCAAAATGCAAGTGCTTCTGGAGGTTCTAAATCAGGTGATCCTATTATATCTATCATGGGTACAAGAGTCGAAGTGGGCAGTAGAATAGAAGTCGGCAGAAAGGATTTTGTTCCTCAAAATCCATCCATGCCAAATGGCAAGCCTCTGGATCCTGCAATGGATGCTAATTTGGCAAGAATAGGAGGTGTTCTCGGAGTTCCAACTGTATCATACGCACATTCTCCTGTTTTTGGGTACAATGGATTGACAACAGTGCCAACTATGTCCATCTCCTCGGCTGTATATGGACCTGGTGCTTCAATCCCTTACATGGATACAAGAGCACATGTTGTGCCTCAACTTCTAAGTTCTGCATCAGCTGTTCCTGCTTACTCCCAGCCCTCATTCATAATGAGTATGAGTGGTGCACCGGTGAATTTAAATGGAGCAGGGCCCTCACGGCCTAGCTTAGATTTAAATTCTGGTTTTGCATTTGAAGGAGGTGGTGGGGGTTTAAGGCAGCTTTTCATGCCTAGCCAAAGCAGGTCAATGGAGGAGCATTTAAGGGCAAACATGCAATCCTCTTCGAGCTCTGGAGTAGGCGGGAAAAGAAGGGAACCAGATAGTGGTTGGGAACCTTACTCGTTACCTTACAAAAATCCACAACATCCGTGGAGATGAAACATCCTAATTGCCGGAGTTGCTCATTTGGTATAAAGTTCATAAATCAAGTGAAGCTGATAACTGTTCCGATTTCAAAGAAAATTTTAAAGAGTATGCGAGCCCATTGGCTTCAGCGAGGGGGGAAATTTAGAACTGAATAAAGATGGAAATTATGAATGTAATATGATTCATGAGATTAATTGCTGAAGAAAAAAGAAAATTAGGTTTTATTTGTTTTTAGTTTTGGTCTAGTTTCTTATTTTCCTTTTTGTTCCATAGGTCATGGCAGACATAGAAAGTTTGGTACATGTAGCTGTAATTTCTTTTTCTTATATAGCACAGAAATTTAAAGGAACCAGTTGCCGCTTCAGTAGTTTTATGCATATGGTCCTAAGTTAATTTTGGTCAGAAAACCGCTTAAGTCCTCTGAAAATATACATATTAGTAAATCAAGTATGCTAATGACTTTAAATCTAAATTTTAAATTAAGACATGTAGGGCTCAATTTGCTGACTTTCAAATATCAAGGACAGATCAAATTGCATTTTAAGAAATCTCAAAGGCCCTTGCATGATTAAACCTTTTTTTTTTATTGCATGAAGAAGGCAAGTGTGTGAGAGAATCTTTGCTGGTCTGTGTTACTGTAATTCAAACTTCTGCCCTTCTAGAAACTAAAATGGGACCCTGGTTTGGGAATTTCTCATTAGTAGTTTCTTTCACGCCTTAAAATGTTAATTTCAATAAATGGGGTGGATCACGTTTTAAAAAAGCCCATATGTCAAGTTGTCAACCATGGATGATATGGCGGCATAGGAGATAAAATACACAAGCTTTTTGGGCCAAGATTTTCTGTTTTTTCTTTTACTGATTGATTATCAGTCAAAATAAGATATCTCAACGTGCTCTTGGCTGATGTTTGATGAGTATTTAGTATATGGTAGAAATCTCTATCTTGTATCTTTGTCTTTCGTGTTCTTTTTATGGTAAAAATAAGCTGAATTTAGAAAAAATGTGTTATTGGGTGAGATTAAGGACAATTTTTCGATTCTTTCTATTCTCCATTTGTGTCTGAGTCCTTCATGAAAGTTGTAGGTCTACTTCTTAGCTTTCCAACCCATCCTCTTATGTCCAATTTGGATATATATGAAAGTTGTAGTCTACTTCTGTAGCTTTCCAACCCATCCTCTTATGTCCAATTTGGATATATATAGCTCAATTATGGCTGAAAACCCCAAAACTGACTCTGGGACCATGGTCGACGATTTTGTTATTTGAATCTATAAACTTAAAAGCATGTAATTATCAATATGTTGGTGTAGTATATATTTGAAGATAAGCATAAAATTTATAAGATGATTTTAAATATAGAATATTTAAGATAGGGGTATGTTGATTAGTTATTAGACTTGATATATAAATAAATAAACGCAATTAATTGATGAATATTAAAATGCGTATCGAGGGGTTTCGAATTAATGAGAATGTTTGTAGTTCCATGTTTGGCGGGCCTCAGTTTTTAAAGGAAGATTCTTTACAGTATTTCGTAGAATTTTTCCCAAATCGTATATAAAAAGAAAATTGAAAAACGAAATGAAAGAATTAATAAAAAAACCACATTATTTATTTCGCTAAACTTGTGAATACTCAATTATTCTAATTCATTAATCTTAATTTTATATTTATATGTAAGTTAAACGGTCTCTCCCCGCACCGAATGTGCAATCCGTTTGTCGGGCTCTCGAGGAGACTGGACGGCGGGGGGTACAGAATCGACCCACCATAAACAATAATTAGATACTCAATTACTTCTTAATTCATAATCTAATTTTATGATTTATGTTTTAAGTTAAGACGGGTCTCTCCTGGCACCAAAATGTGGCGATCCGTTTTGTCGGGTCTCTCAAGGGACTGGACAGTGGGTGTGACAAATTGACCAACCATAAAACAATAAAATAAAGATTCTATTGAAAATGGCCAAAAAAAGAAAAAGATATTCTACAGCCAGAATCCTCACAGCATAATGTTAAAATTAGAAAACTCCTAAATTTTGTTTGATTCACGATCGAGTCTTTACATTCCCAGGAAAAATTACTGCAACATTGCCCCTGTGACTCCTTACCCTACATGCAAACTACTGCAAAACTAACCAAACTACAGAACAAGATGTGCGAGCACAGTCCGGCCAATGATGATGAAAATGAAGTAAAGATTTGAGAAAAAGTGGATGCCTGGGAGGCGAGCCACCACCAAGAGGAGAAAGGAGTTGTACACACGTAAATTTAAAAAAAAGGTGGATGATATAAATCATAGTTGGGGAAATGAAAAACTCTTTGGAAAAAGCATAGGCTGCATATTTGATTTTAAAAGCTTCAAATGCAACCATAGAGATCAAGCGCAACAGACAAGAAGCTCTTTAAACCATTTTCACTCGCACTAATAAAATCGGCTCCAACAGGCGAGATTTATTTTTGCTTGGTGTTGCAAATATATGCCAGTAATGTCATTTTGGTTCCCAAATGCAATGCAGGAGGAAGCCATACAATATCATGAGTTTAGTTTTGAACGGCTTATAGTACTAAAGATGTTAAGCTAAATTTTTAATACCAAGAGATCTACCTTTGCAGAAACAAATCTTATTATCTTTTTGTTTTCCATTCAAACTTTCCCATAAAGCTACTTTCAGGAAGGAATAAAACTCTCAATTCAAAGCAAAATGGAAACGAAAGTAAAAGATGGAACACTCTGCTGCTCCTAAAATGCGAGCTTGAAACAGCTTTGGAATGAGTGGAGGTAAAATAGCACAGCTGCACAAGCTCAAAAAGTGAGAGACCCTAGGTTGCCCCTTTAGCAGCATTGCTTACTTTTATCTAATCAAAAAAATTACAATGGAAACCTTTTTAACTCAGCTAACCCAAAAAGAGGAAAAATGAGACAAAATGGGAGTCCCCAGAAGCACAAAATATAGTTTAAACTTTTAAACATTAGGCAGGCGATGCTACACTGGCACATACACAATCTACCTAACAAAATCATACCATGTGGTCATATTTTTATATTTTACATTTAACAATTAGTGTTTGAATTAACCAAAATTAGCAATTGTAACAAAGCAAGTCTTGAATCAAAGACTAGGGCCAAAATACCACTATCGAAAAGGGTCAATGTCATGCACCCACAGTGGATTAACTTACAATCAAATGAAAATGTAGCCAAAGGTAGACACACTCCTCTGATTAAACAACAATAATTAAGGTCGAAATACAGATAGCCCCTTGCGTCAGTTGGCAGTAGCAAATATTGTGAACTAGAGCAGGGAAAGAGATTTACCCAATTTTCAGTGTCAATTCTACTGCCAATCAAGGAACAATAATTAATAATACAAGCAACACTACTATATTTAACAAACCATGAAATCACCACAGGAAAGTCAAATGTTATTATATAGGAAAACTGAATCGGATTGAAGTAAAAGTCATTTAGTTACCAGAAAATTTTCTGTTTTATTTAAATTCTTTTTAAATATTTGTCAATTTTTAATTTAAAATTTAATTCTTTTGATATATTTTAATTCAGAAACTAATTTTCCAAATCAAATGATTCTTTCTAGATTTAGGTAAAAAAAGAGACATAAATAATATTTATCTGTTTGTCTTAATTTTTCTTTTTTTTTTTGTTTTGGTTTTTTTTTTTTCTATTTTTCCCCCCAACATTAATTCACTGAGGGCTTGACACAAAATACTCTATATTCAAATCATTCTGTAAGATTCCAAAAATCTTATATATGAATCATAGAAATGAGAGATCACCAAATTTCCTTACAAAACCGTACCATCTAAAATTAAGGAAATCCCCAATACACTTAAGCCTTATTCACACTGCGATCAATGATTAACCCTTTTGCTCTCAGGTCTAAGTGCGACCACGCAGATCACAGGACAAAAAATATACCTAACGATTCACTGATTCCATGTCTTAAGCTACCAGTAATTAATGTTTTGATATCCAGAATTTAGACTTGTGTTTCAGTCTGAGGACTGAGATAATCGAAATGGTCATACAATCCAGCGAAGTACAACCTTACCCCATAGAGATTGAATCTATATTATTAAACACAGAACATAAAATATTTACTAAAACCTCTCTGTCATTTGTGTAATTTAAAATATAACAAAAGTCGAACAGAATAGACAAATTGCTATTGCATATGAAAGAAAAGGGAAACGTAGAAAGCATTGATCAATTATCTATAAATATTCACTACTCTCTAGATGCACATAAATTGTATTTCAAGAATATGCCCAATGTACCTAACGCAATGATTATAGCTTCTAAGTTCGTTTTCTATATTCCCTCCACCAGCCAATAACTTAGCTTTTATTTTAATTTGCAATAATGATAAAAAAAACATAAAATGCTTCTTATATGGTGTCTCTTACCCTTTCTCTACATCTTTCAAGTTTATATTTAGAATGTCCGCTGTTTCCCTTCAGTCCAATAGTAGAACAACGAAAATTCGTGAGTCCAGATACTTCCTACAGTTCTCACTACCAGTTCAAAATAATAAATCTTCCAGACCCATAAAATGGAGAAAGCATTCAGTCTTTATCTATTCACGTTAACGGTAAGATTCTGCTTTCAGCTTCAATGCCGTCTTGCCATAACACCATTACATTGTTATAGACTTAGCTAATGAA